>JBBMKA010031343.1:0-24371 GCA_037833695.1 Sechiopsis laciniata
AATAATATAATTCGTGTGATTTATGTATGAATTTGAAATTTTATGGGAATAGAAATATGTTTATTTATCAATTTATGGTCAATATATTATTTAGTTATGCATTTATTTATTGCGCCTCTCTTCACTCGGGCCTCGCCTTTTTATCACCACTCGCTTTAAGGTGATTAAGGAGAGTATCGCCTTGCGCTTTGAAAACACTGACTTCTTCATGCGTGAATTAAGAATCTTTGTACAAGAACCCAGTCCACGTGAAAATAAAATTATTAGGGAATGGAAGGGTACAAGAATTAGAAGTAACAGAGATGATGAGTTAAAAAACATCCATGAAATCTCTATTTACATCACTAAAGGTACTTCTTCCTCCAAAAATTCACAAAATCCAGCTTATAATATAAAAACAATTTCACAAAGAATTCCAGCTTTGCTTTCAAGTGTGGAAACAAAAGAAGTTGTTTCAATCTCTCAAAAGCCAAGAAAATTTTGTTTATCCTGGACAGAAGTATCTAAAAGAAAAGGAAGCAAGAAACAAGAGACAAGAGAACTCAAACACGATTTTTAAAGTTAAGCGACCATATGCTAGTCTAAAAACAATAAAAGAGTAGCACAATTGCCAACCTTGTTTAGATAATTCATTTGAATTATGACGCACGTTACAACCACCAACATGAAAAACCACGTCTCAGGGTAGATTAATTGGTTCTTCCCCTCCAAGGTCAATTTCAATGATGTCCCAAGGGCTTTAACACTCATAACCTGCAAATATTTAGGATAAAGTTGGCCCTTACTTTGAGTAGACAACAATTATACAGAAAATCATTCGGCAGAATGAAAAAGCAAGCCTTTTATCCCTTCAACTTAATTTCAGAAAAATATGGGTATAGAAGATTGCACAACAAACTATTTTCTGATTAAATACCATTGGCTCATGAATAAAGTAACTAATTTTAATAAAAAAATTTAAATAAAACCATTATGTTTAGATGCCAACATGAGCCTAGCTGCGTGGTTAAGGTATCTACTTCTTCCTTTTAAGTCAGAGGTTTAAGTCAGAGGTTTTAATACTTATATTAAAAAAGGCGCAATAAGTTAGGAAATGCTTGTATTAAGCCTTTTGCACGTGCACATATATATTTATATTGTTAAAAAGAGAGTTAAGGACAGACACAATCTGCAACATGCTAGAAGGAATCCTTCAACTAAAACAAAGAACTATATTTTTTTTGGAATAAACAAAGAACTGTAACATTGAAGTAACATTTATCAATTATGAAGGGATGTCAGGGCAATAGATGGATCTTGTAAGTGCATAAAACTAAAAGCCAAAGTCTTGATTCTTCTTCTATGGCCATGCACATTTTCTGACACATTCAATATATAGTTTTGAAAGCCAAATGAACCAAAGAAGGCTCTTCCCTTCATTGAATTCTCCCATACAAAGAGTTCAATGATCAGTTCTTCATGAAAGGTTCACAAGAGGAGTCCATCTCTTGCTGCAAAACTTCATAAGGGTTGACAAACCCATATAAGAGTTGTGCAATCCTTTGTAAACAAATTTCATACTGTTCGTCTTCCTCCAAAACAAAGCAATAAGTTGGCTGGTGGGTTGGGGTAAATTTAATTATATCAACCAACACTCTCCCTCACTTGTGGGTTTT
Organism: Sechiopsis laciniata; assembly: GCA_037833695.1. NCBI lineage: Eukaryota > Viridiplantae > Streptophyta > Magnoliopsida > Cucurbitales > Cucurbitaceae > Sechiopsis > Sechiopsis laciniata. The sequence continues at coordinate 1,656 of JBBMKA010031343.1, forward strand.
GAACCTTGAGAAATGCCCTACAAGTTGAATTCAATTTTTAATCGGGGATGAAATGGCTCGGCAAGGGCTCAAACTCAGGACTTTAATAACATGTTAAATTATGTTAAATTACCAATCAACCCAAAATCTTAAGCTATTGGGTTGGAGTAAATTTAATTATATCAACCAACAGCTAGTCAAGATTATTTTCACAACTAAGAAAAATGGAAAGAGAACGGAGGTTGATAGTTATATACTTATATTAACGGGACTAGAGTTGTAACTAGAGTTTCATTCAGTCAATTCACTTTAAGGTGCAATAAGTTGTTTGCAAGATCAGTTGCAGTTAAAGCCAAGATATCAAAGATTTAAATGCTGCAGATTGAACAATGAAATGAAAAGTCATTCAAATAAACTCAACACTGTCGTAAGATGAGACTTACTGAGAGGGAACCCATCAGCGAACAAATTCCAGTAAACACCAACACATTGTTATGCCCACATCGTGGGGCAAAATGGATGGCAAGAATAAAAACCAATACAATCACAGAGCCCATATACAGCAAAAAGGCTGAAAAACAAAATAGTATCAGTCAGCAATAAAGCTCATATCCAAAGTAAGGAACAAAGCACGAGGAGCTACGAGCTAGATGTTTAACCTGGCTGCGTTGCCATAATCCATATTTCCTGTACAGAAGTAATAGGACGCTCGGTAGGAGCATGAACAACTATAATGACTGAACCTGCTATACACATCACACAGCCCATAATCCCAAGCTTGTGCAACCTCTCCTTCAAGATAAAATGAGCCAACACAGCACTAGGAAATCCCATTTTAAGAGTATTAAAAAAAATGCTGAAAGCTAATGTTGAGCTGATTTTCGACAAAATTGAGAAAGAGCAAGAGTACTACACTAAAGTTACCTGACGATTATGCTTAATGCACCGAGAGGCGTCACGAGAACTGCAGGGGCAAATGCATAAGCAATGAAGTTGGCAGCCTCACCAACAATCACTGGATTACAAAACAATATGAACATGATCAAATATGGAATCTTGAAACAGAATTTACAAATACAGGGGGAAAAAGGGCCAAACGCATCATGCCCAGCAAATGACTTGCAGTTTAAAGCACTAATCAGCCAAATTTAAATTCATCCATGTACATGATGCATAACTTCAACACAACCAAGATAAGAAAACATATAAAAGTTCATCATCATATCAGAAACTTAGATGCATAATAACAATCAAAGCCCCTTGAGAAGGAGAAAGAATATCTCACTTATAATCATGCCAATCCACCATAGAGGCTCCAAAAGGTAAGCATAGCCACCAACACCTGCAAAAAGAAGAACACCAACAAGGGCATCAGATTCTGAACAAACCCCAGAAAAAATCAACAAACAAAAACCCCAAATCAAATGCATTGAGAAGGAAAATTTTCACCAGCTCTAACCCCAGATGCTGCTGCTGCTCTTCTAAGCCCCTTCTTCTTGATAATAAAGCTCGCCCCTATGAACCCACTTGAGAGCAAAGCCAGAATAACACCATGCAGATTGTCTTCACCAAAACCCATCTCCAGAATTCGATCCTTATTCTTATTCTTCATCTTCATTTTCTTTTCATCGTCGAATCAATCACCAATCGCAACCGCGCCTTGAACCCAGATCATTTCTCCTTTTTTGTTTTTGGTGCGAAATACACAGTAGTCACGTTGACGATGTTCATCAATCATCAGCGCAGATAATTGGGTTTTGTCGCGTGAGGATGCAATTGACCCCCACTGGGATCCACGCCACGCTATACGCGATTGACGGACAAGAAAAACAAATGAATTTTTTGGTGGGTTATCAATGTAAGCCATATGATTAGGTATGGTAAAGATCTTGATCTTCATGTTGAATGTGAACCATTTTTTTTGGTGGGTTATGAAATGAGAAAAGGATTTTTGGCCGACATCATTTATGAGACATGTCGCTATTCGTCATTTGTGAGCATTGAACTGTCGACAGCAGCTAGCCACATGGAAGATGGAACTACTACTAGTGGTTTGCAATTCTTTTCATAAGATTGGATGTAGAGTGAAAGATCCTAAATTTTTATTTAATGGTAATTAGGAGTTATGAAAGTTATGACAATCATTAAATTTACAGTTATTATGGGATATTAAATAACATGAGCTTTCATTTTAATTTTTAATTTTTATCAATCTAGGCAAATTTTATTTATCTACAGACATATTCACCCAATTTAAATAATTTTTCATAATGTCCAAATTGCCTTCGTTTTAAAGTTTTTTTTTATCCTTTCTTCTGACCACTTTTATGTCGAATCATCATCAGGTGTTGCCTTTCATCGTCCCCAACCCCCCCCCCCCCACTTACGACATTGCATCACCTTCAATGATTATGTAACAATTCACGCGGGAGACAATGTTCATTCGACGATGACAAAGATATATGAAAGAAATTTTGGAGACGTCGAAAATTCAACGCGAAAAAATGTAACTCATCCTTTGAAAATCTCTCATCATAAGCCATCTTCTCCGATTCGACTTGCTCATCATCACATATCACAACAACAAATTGTTTTTTACGTCGTCGTCATTAAACCTAGAGGTTAGAAGTCTGGTGATAAAAAAAAATCAAGCACACTTGGAAGATGTGAGACCCACCGTACACAATATTAGAGGCACAAATGGTCATTTTGATTTTCGCTTAACAAGGTTGAGGACATCGGTATCATGGACCCTAATCTAGAACTATGAACCCTAGGTTTGCATAGATCCAAAAGAAGAGAAAAATATGTATTATGTGTAAAGACCCGGCCTAGTTTAGGTCTCTACTATAAATGCATGAATTTAAACCCAACGTACGAGACATGCTGAATAACACTCATTCATTGAAATGAAATTAACTCAAGTTCCAAAACAGTCAACCAACCAATTCAGGTACCCTAAGTAAAAACATAGAAAAATAATTAAAAATTCGATATGCAGGATAACATGCCTCAAAATCCAGCTCATGCAAAAAATAAGATCTAAAGTAATAACAACAAGACTCAATACACTAAGAACACGTCATACCATGGTCACTCAGCTCCAATCAGCCACCCTAGTACATCACGTGAATACCTGTGAAAATCCACAAAAGAAAGGATGAGTCTAAAACTCAGTAAGGTTCCCGTGCAAAACATACAAACATGTATAAGAGAGACATGTACAATTTATCACAAGCAACAATGAGCACAAAATCCCTCAGCAACATTGGGCACACACCCCTTAATAACAATAATAATGAGCATTAAACCTCTCAAGTACTAGTAATGGACATTAACCTCTCAATTAATATTTATGGGCACCAACCCCTCAGAAACATTGGGTACAAACCCCTCAATAATAATAACCGACATTAAACCCCTCAAGTAATAGTTATGTGCATTAACCCCTCAATTAATATTGATGGACACTAACCCCTTAGCAACATTGGGCACAAACCTCTCAATAATAATAACGGACATTAAACTCCTCGAGTAATAGTAATGGGCATTAACCCCTCAATTAATATTTATGGGCACTAACCTTTTAACAACATTGGGCACAAACTCCTCAATAATAATAACGGGCATTAAACCTCTCAAGTAATAGTAGAGGGCATTAACCTCTCAGTTAATATTTATGGGCCTTATCCTCTCAATAATAATGAGGGGCATTAACCCCTCAAGTAATAGCAATGGGCACTAACCCATTAGTTAATATTTATAGGCACTAACCCCTCGAATAATATCAATAAGTACTAAACCCCTCAAATGAAGGAATCGTGTCCTAAGACAAATTCCAGCAATTACTAAATATAAATAGGAATTATTATGGAGATAATAATTACCGCATTTTAGTAATTAATAATTACTTGCTAGAGAATAATTATTATAGTTATATTAATTAGATTGAACTAATAACAACTAAACTATCTAATTCCTAAGAGGTCACACACTAAACTAAACATAAAGCCAAAAGATTTTATATTGGATGGCCATTAAGAGTTATTGGGTGGGTTTTGGTTTTCTCTTCTTGTCTAACCCTATATATATATAGGGTTAGGAGAAAGTGAGGCAGCAGTTTTTTCCATGAGATAGAAACCCTAATTCCTTATTGTGCCTCCACATCCCAATAAAAGTTCACTCTCTTACGCAGTTGTTGCAGTTGGAGCCATAATATCTCTTTGCGTTCTTTCTTACTTGTACATTTTTTATTCATGTAATTATCATGCATGCGCTTCTTTGATAGATGTTAGGAAATTGTTTCCTGAAATTCCGCTATTTGCATCTATGAATTCCTACACACATCCTTGTGGAACTCATAGCATGTTCTTCTTATAGGATATCGAACATAAAATATTTAATTGTTAAACAGAATAACAGGACACCAACCAATACAATCACATAGTACATCATGACCATCATTTATCTAGAAACTTAATAATGAATGAGTCTAATTCATACTGCTAATAATCTTATGATTCAAGTTGGCGGCGGTTTGTTCAGGCGAACGCAAGGCAAATTAGAAAAATCAAACAAGGGCTGCGTTTCTTTTCTTTTTGGTTTACATGAGGAAGACGGTGAAAACAAAAGGGGAAAGGCACGATCTCTGAAGTTTAAGTTTTAAAATAAGAATATGGAAAAATATTCATTTAATTCCATTAAATTTCCTTTGTTAGGGGGTGTTTGTTTGACATGTTTAGGTAGTTTTTAGGCTAATGAGTTATATTGAGTAGTTAAAAATTGAGAGTTGTGTTAAAAACTCGTTTGGATGTAATTTTTGTGTAGAAGAGTTATAGTAAAAACCTTGTTTGGATGTAGATTTAAAATGAGTAGTTATTTTTAGTAGTTAAAAAAGAAATGATTAAAAATGAGTGGTTAAAAATAAGTTATTTTGATTGATTTGAAAGAAATAATTAAAAATGAGTGGTTAGAAATGATTAAATAGTTATAAATGAATGATTAAAAATTAGAGTTATTTTCAAAAGTAAAATTGAAGAGGAGTTGGTAAAAACTCGTTTGGATGTAGGTTTTCGAGAAAGAGTTAATAAATTATAAACCTAACTCCTAACTAAAAACGTCAAACAAAAATTCCCTTAATTTGATAAATGGGTTTTATTTTCAATTAAAATCTATTTACAAGCTGTAAACACTAATTTGCACTATTTCCTTTTTTTTTCCCGTTATATTTAATTCTCTTTGTAAACGTATTTTTTCTCATAAAATTTCCTTTTATTTATCTTATTAGGCTAGTGGCACATCACACAAATGGCTAAATAAGTGGGGTCAAGCTATGAGTAAATCACTAGAATACCAAAAAGTGAATTAATTTCTAATTGTGCCCTACACAAGTGAAAATTGACACATTCCCAATCTTCTTTTAATCTTTTTCCGATTCCAATGATCGAACTCGTGATCGTGAAATGAAAATGGACTAACACAAAACTAGATAATTAATCGCGCCACCGGCACATTCGGTATATAATACTCAAATCATAAATATTATAATACTTATTGTTTTTTAGTTCTTATATAAAATATATATATATATATATATATATATATTTATTTATTTATTTATTTATATGGTAAATATGTATTGGTTACATCTTTATAAATAACATTAGTATTTAGTTATCATAGGGAGTAATTATATCAAGGATAATAATCTCAAAAAAAATTATATCAAGGATAAATACAACCTATTATAACCCATTTATACCAAAGTTATTATAAAAATGAAATAGAGAAAATATTTTATGGTCGTAACTAAGGGTGAAAAAAGAATCTAATAATCAAATGAATCGAACCGATCCAATGAATAGGTTCGATTTTTTAAAAACAAATAGAATCAAGTTTGAAATTGCAAAAAACAGATTTTTTGGTTCAGTTCGATTTTGTATGAAAAACTGATTAAAAAACCAAACTGACACTTTAAATGCAACTAAGAACTTTAGTTCCTAATTTATTTAGCGACTAATCTTCCCCCATTTTCTCTCTTTTTTTGTGATTCAGCTGATTTTGCCTCTTCAACGTCGTTCTTCAATTCGTCACCTCTTCAGCCGTCCATTACCAACTTGAAGTAGGGATGTCCACGGGGCGGGGCGGGGCCGGGGAATGGCTTCCCCGTCCCCGTTTCTGCCACCAAAATTATTCCCCGTCCCTGCGAAATTCACCATTTTTTTGTGAAGATCGGGGAAGAGATTCTCCGCCGGGGAATTCGCGAGGATCGAGTTCCCCGCAGGAATTTTTTTCCGTTCATTTTTTTTTCTTTTTTTTTTTTTATATTTTTTGAATTATAATCTTAAATAATAAAATTTTCTTATAAAATATTTATAAGTTTCAATTATATTCTTACCTATCAAAAAATAAATGTTCATTTGAATATATAATTTCACTAAAAAATATTTATTTTATCTAAAAAGTAAAGTTATTAAATGAGATAAAAATAATTTTAATAAAAAAAATTGTAAACGGGGCGGGGATTGGGGAAATGGGGATCGAGGAATGCACTCCCCGTCCCTAGCCCTGTTTTCCCCACGGGGAATTTTTTCTCCCCGTCCCTGGCCCCGTTCTCCGCCTAACCGAGGATTCTATGACGGCCCAGGTTTTCATCCCGGTTCCCCAAGTATGTCTTGTAATTGTTTCGGTGTTTCGTTGAGCCGTTAAGGCAGTTATGGCCTTCAGGGGTATTTTGGTCATTTTACCCCTAGGGTTAGTTTGGTAATTTGTTGAGTTTCAGTGGTGTTCTTGCGTTTTGCTGAGACCAGAGCTGTTTTTGTGATTTACAGGGCAACAGGGTTAGTTTTGCATTTTTGAGGAAAAGGGTTAGTTTTGTTTAAAAGGGGCTTTGGGGTTAATTAAAAGAAAAAGAAAAAAAAAAGGTTTTGGCGTGTTTTGATCGATCAAAGAGCCAGAAAGATCAATTTCCTCTCAATCGTCTTCTTCCTCTCTTCTTCAAGCCCTAGCCGAGAACTCCCCACCGCCGAGCTCCTTCACCATCGCCGATCACCAATGCAGCCACCGAGTCCCATCGCCTACGCCGTTCGCATAGCCCCACACAGCTACACGTTCACGCAGCCTTGCCCACACCGCTCACACAGCTTTGCACGGCCTCACGTTCACGCAGCCTCGCCCTAGCCTTCACGGTCGCAGCCCAACAACGTCGTCGAGCCTTGCGCACACGCCCCGTGCACATTCAGGCTAGATGCAGCCACAAGTCATCGCTGTGCTCACCTCGCCTGCATACGCCTGCTGAGCCTAGCCGCACTCGCCAGCCAGCACGCCTCGCCCGCTCGCCGTGCAGCCTCGCCCACGCAGCACTGCAGCCATCCCCATCGCGAGCTCACGCCTGCCCTTGTCGAGGCCTTGCTTGCCGAGCCCTTGTCCCGTTCTGTTGTGGGAATTCCCTATTTCCAAGCCTTGTTGGTTTTGTTAGCCTAGGGAAAATTAGTTAGCTGCTTGTTTATTAATTATTACTACTGTTTAGCCTAGATTGTATATTCGTTCGTGGTTGGTATCTGTAACTCTAGGAGCAAATATCGGTTGTTCTATTCTGTTTTCAGGTAAGGATTCCTTGTTGGGGTTGTGTGGATCCTGCACTTGACATTGATTGTATCCTGGTTGTGTGTTACCGTTTTATGAGCATGTGTAGTGGATAGGTTCTTGACTGCTGTTACTGTTCTATGATTTCCTGTTAGTGGATAGGTTATTGCTTGTGCTTGTTACTATTTTATAAACACTTGTTAGTGGACTAGGTTCTTGCTTGCAGGATTATTGTCGTACGAGCATGTGCTAGTGGATAGGTTTGTTGTGACTTGTCTGATAGGATCTGACATGTAGATTGTTGTACCCTAGATTGCACTATTCCATTTGCAGTGACTGTTATGTATTTGTGACTGTTGGTATTCTGAATGTCTTATTGTGCAATGCTATTGTGAAAACTCTGTTAGTTCTAGGGTGCTATCTTCTTAACTAGTTCCTGTTAGGTTGTCATCATCTAGAGGCTAAGAGTGGACCAACGTACGAGTCCCCACCAATAGGGTTTGTGAGGGCAGATTCCTCACCCCCGATAGTCGGACATGGAGTAGCTACCACCGCGGCATAAGCCTAGTCTGTGGCCTGCTAGAGCGGGGTCCTTTCCTTGGTGAAAGACTACCTTAGGACGACCTTAACTTCAAGCGTTGGTGTGATTCAGGCTGCCAGAGTATGGTGTTGAGGGCCTCCCACCTGCTGTGGGTCAGTGGACACCGTTCTGAGTCTTAGGAATGCGTACCTGGACTGGCATAGTTTGTGTAGGCCTACATTTATCCTGTTGCCAGCAGCATGCGGTGTGCGCGTATGTGCATTAAATGCCGAAAGGAGAGCTCCTTCGGGCTAGTGTATCAGTACACCCTTCCGTTCAGTTTAGAGCTAGACACTTGGGTACTCTCCCAAGTGTCCAGGATCAGCATAGAAAGCTGATCACCTTAGCCGAGAGTTAAAGACTCTCGAGATTCTAAAGTTATATTGATAGCTCATTCTGTGATCCAAGCTGGATCCTTTAGCCGAGAGTTAGAGACTCTCGAGGTTTGAGAATATTGTTGCTGGACATGTTATGAGAATGTCTGCTTGTTTATTTGGCTTGCTTGCATGCTAGGATGCTAGATGACGTGAATTGCGTACTGTACCCCGACTGGGGATTCTTACTAAGTGCCTTTGTACTCACATTTATTTATGTAGTTTTTCCACCAGGTAACTTGGGACAGCACCGGGATGGCTAGAAAAGGAGCTGATGGATCATGGGAGTCCGTTGCATAGTCTTTTTTTTTTTATTATTTTTTTTATTTTTAATATATATTGATTCAGCATGTTTAGTCAGTTTTGGAACTTGTTTTAGAACCGTTTTTAATAATCTCTGGCAAGAGGCTTGAACTATGTTTGAATTGTTTTTTTTTACTGGATCTTGTTTCTGTTTAAATGAATGAGGTTTTCGGTTTATCAGTTGTTTCCTGTTTATAACTGTATTTAAATTCATGCATGCTGAGTAAGAACTACTTTTAGGACTGTTTTAGACTCGGGTTCTTACAGATTTCCCGTCCCGTTAGGGGCGAGTCCCCTCGGGAACCCGACCCCACAGGAAAAATGGACATCTCTAACTTGAACGTATGTTTTCTCTTCTTTCTTTTTGATTTTGGTTCTTCTTGATTTTGAATATATATCATTGATCTTTGTATATATACTTTTATTTTGAAGGACAACACCCCCATCCCTTTGTTCTCTACGATTGTCCCTTTCAAAATCCTCATTCTTTTGATCTGATTTTGCAGGTCGTCTTCAATTCAAGCCATTTCTTGGATCAGATTTTCGTGGCCGCCAAGACCGCTCGCTCGAGAGCCACACCTGCCTAGGACATTGCCGCCAAGTTTGAGGACAACATCAATTTCTTTAAGTTGGGAAAATTTGATGTCGATTCCTTACGTTCAGGCTAGATGCTCTCTTAAGAAGGTTTGTTCCATCCATTTCATTTTACATTTTTTTTCCCTTCTATTTATCCTTATTCAATCAAATGTAGAAAAATTATTGTAATGTCCGTGCATCTCTTACAATCAATTTTGAAGTTGGTGTGTTTTGAAATTAATTTTGACATTATTTGCAATCAATTTTGACTAGCAAATCATTGAAATTTTAAGTTTATACACTTGCAGAGTGACAATCAATTTGCAAAAGAAATTTGCAATTGACTATTCTAAAGCGGCGGGTTGATTTTGGGACTTTTGTTTTTTTTATAGCATTGGCCTTTTTTTTTTTTTTTTTTTTTTTTTTTTTAATTTTTAATTTCAACATATGATTTCATTTTGCAAAGAATCATTCCTTCCCCATTGAAATCAAAACTGAAAACTGAATTAAAACCGAACCAATTGAGAACCAAATAAATGGTTTCATACTTTATTGGACATTGAATCGAATCCATTTTTTAAAAAATCGAAGATATCGGTTCGTTTGTCGGTTTGATACAAAATCGATAAAAACCAAACCCAAATCACCCCTAGTTGTAACAGATGAATTCAATACACTATATAATAATGCATAAACCATGTAAAAACCGATCAATATTTGAATGAAACATATTCGAACTAGTAGAATTGTTATAATATTTTATTGTTTGTGAGTTCTTATATAACAACAAATATGTGGATTCATTTATATTGTAAATACCATATTTGTATCATTCTTATAAATAATACTAGTAGTCATTTATAATATGAGGTGTATTTCAATGTGTATTATATACACTACAAGAATTGGTAAAAGCAAACAATTTTTTAACCGTCGGGAGAATTCATTGGCAAAAAAGATATAGGTCGACGATATAATTTACCTTTGGAAATTTTTAATATATGACCTCTTTTGTAATGAGCCGACTTCCTAAAATACTCTAATTAGGTGTTACTTGGTGTATTAATTTCAAATTCCTGAAGATAATTAATTCAACACATGCAATTCTTAAAACAAACCTTGCAATTCATAAAAGAAAGCATTTCCACCTTTCAAATTAAAAAAGAAACACAGGATTCTTTAGTTCATAATAGTAAGAAATAAACATGTTAGAGTTCAACGGTAATTCATAAATTAAAACATGATGATGCAAGAAAAATGGATGTCGTATCCATGATAATTTCAACTTCCCAGCCTAGCCACCTAGGTATGGACCAATACCTGAAAAAAGTAAGGGGTGAATAGGATTTGCCAACTTCACAGGTTCAGGATTAAATTACTCCAACTTTTTTTTTCCCTAAATTAAAGAGAAACTTAAATCCTTTTTATGGTTCGGGATTAAACCAATTTTATTTTCTCACAACCTACCCACACCTTAATCGCATGTTACGCAAATATATGTAGTCGTATATGCAACAAGTGATAAGTATTTATAATATCGCTCTCCACAGAAAATTGGGTTCGAACAAAAAAGTAAATTCAATTTGTTTGGTTGGTGATTTGGTTCCTAAGTTTAATGAATAATTTTATTAAAACTTAAGCCAGAGTCCAAAAAGCGACCAATAAAATGATTAAGATAAATGTTGATAAGAAGATTATTCACGCTACACTTAGGTAAAAACAGCTCACTTCCAAAAATATACAAGGTTCGACACCCGTTCAAAGTTAATTAAGAGGTTTTATTTATTTTTGTATATAATTTAACTTTAAAATTAAACTCAAAGCATAACCATTAATTTAAACCCTAAAACTAAACTCAAAACATAACAATTATAAGTATAAATAATAAAAACCAAACTATAAGTGATTGCTTTTATTCTCAAAGAAGAATACTCTTTTCTGAATTTGGTTAGTACTCAAAATATATGTGAGCTTTTCAAGTGTTTAGTGGATGTTTTAAATAGTTAATACATTATAACAAATTAAAATACAAAAGCATTAAAGTTACTAGTGATTTTCGTCTATTCCCTATTGTTGCAAAATTATCCAACACACAAATTAAGAAAATAATAATGATGTGAGAACGGTGACGTGGAAAGCAATAATTTTGCCCACACGAAATTATACTCAATCAAGCAAAGTGAGTGTGTGAATTTCCAAGGATTGTGCAAGTATACACAGTCTTGTTGTAGCAAGTTTTAGGGTAAGTAAAAGTCATCTCCATAGGGATTAGTGATTAATGTCGTGCTTAAGCGAAGGTTAAAGAGTCAAGGTAATAGGTGAAATTTGTTATGATGAAACTAAACTAAGCGAAATAAATGTAATGCGACTAAAACTAGAGTAAATTGCATCGGAAGGAGAATAATACTTTTTGGAGAGTTTTGCTTAGGCGAAATGACGCTAAGCTAAGAAGCGAACAATTAATGGCTTCTCTTTGGCCCTCTCGAGCTCCAGAAGTTTTCTCTCTCGAGCTCCTAGTTCGATTCTCTCGAACTCAAACAACGCTAAAATAACAGAAACAACACTAGGCAAACCTTATCTCTAAGTGTTCTTTTATTAACAAGCAAAGCTTAGCAGTCCTAATGTTATACATGCAAGTTCGCTCTATTCCTATTCTCTCGAAGCAAAATAAAGGCATACACAGTGAATCATACATAATGTATTTTGAGTTAATACAGCATGCATAATAGTTTGACATCTCGCTTCAGCTTCACTTAGGCGAACTTCTTCTACTTGCCTACTTCCTTCCAATGACGAACTTAGCTACTCATAAAGATAAATAAATTCAAAACAATGTAAAAAACAAAAGTTCATCTTCATTAAAACACCAATTAACAACGTTTGCTACAAACTAATGCCAAGGAAAAATAAATAAAAGCAATAAAAGGGAAAACAAAGATAAGAAGAAGTTTGATCGGAATCGTAAAGACAGCAACTCTAACTTGGCTCCAGAAAAATCTCTGCAACTCCGGCTAGCTACGACTATGCTAAAGCTAAACTACTAAACAATTGGAAATGAGAAAAACAACTAAGCTACGACTAAAACTAAGGAATTTCTGAACAGAATTTAACTCGACGGCGCTCCAAAGACGGAGGATCGACCCCAAGAACAGGTGACCATTTTTAACTGAAGGAGAAGGGCAACTATTTATACTTCAGCTCCAAGCGACAAGGTCTGCTCCATGATCCTCTACGATCGCTGCTCAGCCGAAAGCTGGTCTGCTCTAACATTCTTGCTCCACTATCTACGTTGTCTGTTGCGTTAGAGCAGACAAAAAGCGACGACTGAGATTGAAAGGCGTTTCTCAGATCTTAGACACGCGTCATTGACTTAGATATTTTTCGAGCATGTTCTGCCACTTGAACCAACTTCGCCTAAGCGAAATGCTTTGCAATTCTTCATATTACGCTTTGGTGTGGAATATTTTCAAGGCGCGTTCACTGGGCTGCCTTCGCTTGTTCGAGCTCCCTTTGTATGAATTTCTCTTCGCTTCATCAGGAATGCTGTAGATGAACTAGAAATTATCAATTGTTTTTAACACTTATAAATTTGCACACATTTAAGCATGTTTCGCTACAGCGAACCTCTAAAATGCATCTTAATCAGAAAACTAAAGGATGTTTCGCTTAAGCATAATATTTGGTATGATGGGGCGAAATTCAATATTACTTATTTAATTATAGCAAATTCTTATAAAAATATATTCTTTTGAGCTACTTTAACTCTCAATTCTTGAGAGTTATCACACCCACACACTTACACTATTGCTCGTCTCAAGTTATAGCACAATTTTAAATTGAGAGAATTTATTTTTTTTCTATTTTTCCTTCGCAACATCGATCGTCATTTTTCAACTTCGCTAAAGCCATCAACAAATCAATAAGAGAATTCAAATAAATTTCTTAGTAAAGTTCTTCTATAACTGGACCATGTTGGGCAAAGCTTTTAAAGTTCAGAAGCTTCTGATTTAAAATGTCGTTTGAGCCAAATGATTTCGCAATCCCCTTTTGGTTTAGAACTTTAACTTCAAGGTTCTAATAGCTTTTACTAATCAATTTGATTTTTCCAATCGCCTTAACTTTTTCCATCAAGGTTCTAATAACTTCTGCTTGATACATCTCAACTTCTGTCGAAGTGAATACTCTCCTTTTACAGCTCGTTGGGAATCCCTCACTTACTTTTCCTGCTATCGTTTGCTCAATTTTCATCGAATGTTTGATATAATGATAGATGCGCAATGTTAGAGAAAGCGACAACGGAGATATGATCCTAGAAACTTGGGCTACTAGCCCTTTGATTCACTTTGCTCTCGCGAATATTTGGGAAAATTAAAATTATTTTTTTCATGTTTTTATCCAACCTTGGGTTTTAGTTTGCAAAACTCACCTTTTACTTAAGCAAAATGGCAACTATCCAATTAATTTTTCTACGCTGAATCGCTCATGAAGCATATTTTAATTTATGCGCTTTTTGCGAGCATATTTACATTCGTTTCGCTTCGGCAAACTCCACCCCCAAACTTGGACTTTTCATTGTCACAATGAAAACACTCAGCACCCCTAAACCTAAAGTTTGCTCAAAGTTTAAGGATTGGGTTAGATCTAATTGAGTTCACTCTAGCTAAAAGATTTCCTTTAAATTAAGTTTCTAAACTTAATGAAATTGTGAAGATTTTTGGCAATGACTTCGTTCGCTTTTGCTTATAAATTTCGCTCCAGCATCGAAGAGTTATAAAATTACTTGACAAAGAAATGAGTTTGAATTTCACAGAGAGAAAGTTCATGAGCATTTGCGAGAAAAATAACAAAAATTTGCCAAAGCGAAAGATCATAGTATTCATATTATAGCTTTTACATGCAGGCTTACAAAATATGGATTCAACATAAGCAAAAACTAGGCATGCATTCATACAAAAATATTAAGTGAGAGGAAAGGAAATCAGAGGACTTCTATTTATTCGTGATCTGATGGGGCTTTGCTATGATGATCTTTTCGCGGGAGCACAGACTCGGGCATTTCAGGCAAGATTGGGGCACCTTCATATTAACTGAAAAATTACTGAAGGACTTGATCTCGCTCTTGGCAATGCTCTAGATAAGCATCGAACCTGGTGGTTAAGGCCTTCAGCAACTTAATTCCTTCATTGCTTTCGACCGCAGATGCTGCCACTTTCTTAATTGCTTTGCTCTTGGGAGATAAATTCACCGCGGACTTTTCAGTGGGGCACAACGGCTTCTGCCTTGGCAGCTCTGAATCATTCAGCTTGCCATTAACTTCTTGGTAGGCGCAGAGTGCGGAAAGAAGAAGTGACTTGCACATTTTCCCATCCAAGCACTGATTTTGCTAGTAATGATTTGACCCACATTGATGGTGAGGCCAGCCATTATAGCGTAAATCACGAGTGCTCACGTCTGCATCATTGTTAAGTCGTGCATAGTTGGAAGTAGCAAAGACTGACAAACGAAGCACAAATGCGAGCTTCATCCTTCAAATTGGCTGCTAAGAATTTGACTAATTGCGGCCTTTCTTCCCATGTTGCTCCGACAACCCCAATTATTTCTACACACTTCGCTTGAGTGATCCTTCAACAAGGTTGTCGTACTCAGACTCTTCATCTTCAAGACTGAACAACTCATTCTAATTCACAAGGGTCCAGCTGATTTTTTCCTCCCGCACAGTTGCTTGATAACTTTGTGCGATCGAGCAAACTTGGGTAAAACTCGATCACCCACTCTCTTTTCGCTTCAGATTCTGGGATGCAAATCTCCAACCACCCTTTGGTTTCAATTTGTCTAAGTACTGGGGCTGACAGGCACTCGAGACTAGGCTCAAACCCTTACTCCAACAAGAACTTCTTCGCCTGATACTGGATGATGTTTTTGTTGATCAGGTAGCGCTTTTTTTCTGTTTGGCGAGCTTCATCCACAGCACTTGCAACACCTTTTCCTTTGTTCAGTTTTGTTCGTGGCCGCGAAGCTTCTGTGGCTTTTTCTTCCATTTTTCATCTCTTAAAAGATGGCATCCTTAAAACCATCTTAACGTGCTTCGATCGCTTTCGCTTGGGCGGTGCAGGTTCCTCTGCTTTTTCTTCGCTACTTTGTGCTGCAGCGACCAAGCAGTCTTCCAAATCTTTTTCTAGTTCCTCGTCTGATGTTGTAAGAACCCAACTCTAAATAGTCCTAAAAGTAGTTCTTACTCAGCATGCATGAATTTAAAACCATTCAAATCAATGAAAAAACTAGAAGGAACTTAAACATTTCCAAAAGAGTAAACAGTCCAACCATAAAAATGACCCAAAAACAGTTAAAGCCTCTGGCCAGAGTTTTATTAAAACAATCAGAACATAATATTTCTAGCAGGAACTCCATTCCCAACTGCATGCTGAATAAAAGACTCAAATAGAAATAACAAAGTAAATGTCGGTGGACTCTCATGATCCATCAGCTCCTTCTCTAGCCGTCCCGGTGCTATACCAAGTTACCTGATGGAAAACCACAGAAATAAGAGTGAGTACAAAGGAACTCCGTAAGAATCCCCAGCCGGGGTACAGTACGTAAACAACACATCATCTAGCATCCTAGCATACATGTAATACAGCTTACCAACCAGTTGCAGAAACTTGAGTTATCAAAATAACTCCCAAACCTCGAGAGTCTTTAACTCTCGTCTAGGTGATCAGCTTTCTAACTGATCCTGGACGCTTGGGTGAGTCCCCAAGTGTCTGACTCTAAACAGGAACATGATGGTGTACTGATGACATTAGCCCGAGGGAGATGTCCTCTTAACATGTAATGAGTGTGCGCACACACTGCATGCTGCTACAAATTAGGTAAATGTAGGCCTGGAAAAACTACGCTGATTCAGGTACGCATGCCTAACTAGACTCGGAATGGTGTCCACTGATCCACAGCCGGTGAGAGGCCCTCGGCACCCAACTGTGGTAGCCTGTTCACACCACCGCCTGAAGCTAAGGATCGTCTCGAGGTAGGCTTACACCAAGGAAAGGATTTCGCTCTAGTAGGCTACAGACTAGGCTTATGTCGGAGTGGTACCTACTCCACAACTGACTATCGAGGGTGAGAATCTGTCCTAGCTGGTCCCGACCCGATGGAGACAACATACGTCGTGTCCACTCTTAGCCTCTGGATGATGACAACTTAACCGAAGCCACGAAAAGATTTTGACTCGTTCAGTTTATAACAGATCACAACATGCTTAACAGTAAAGATAAAAAACCCTAGCATGGTACTAACGGACATGTCACAAGAAGTCAACACATGCTCTCGAACAGTCAGGATATCACATCAACCTATCCACTAAGACATGCTAGTCAAACAGTAAAACAAGCAGCATACAACACTATCAATGTATATTCACGCAAGGTCCACACAACCACGACAAGAAATCCTTACCTGAAACAATTAAAGAACAGACAATAAATGCTTCTTGAGTTGCAGATAACCAACCACGCACAAAAATAATCAACCTAGACAAACAGTACAAAAATTAATAAAACAACCTAGAAAAATAGCAGGGAACCCAAGGATTTAAGATTTACCCAAAACCCGAGAACTAGAGGATCGACACGCCAAGGCTCGGCTGAGGCAAGGACACAGGCAGGCTGTGCGAGAGGGAATGAGACAGCGTGTGCCGGCGTGTCGCTGCTGGTGTGGCAGAGAGCAGGCGATGCGGCTAGGCAGCGATGGAAGATCGGGGCGTGCGTGCAGACTGTGCGTCACAGTAAGACTTCTGCGGCGGGCGTGTGTGCGACTACGATCGATGGGCTATGATGCGGTGCATGAAGTACGACGAAGGCAATCGGCGATGGGGCTGCTCGACAAGGAACGTTTCTTCTATTCTCTTTTCACTCACTTCGGCCACAGAAGCCGACAGTAACTCCTCAATCCTGCTCCTTTCTGCCACAGAAGCCTCAAGAGTGGTCCTTACTTTTCAGCGTTTGCTCTGTCCTTCACTTTGTCTTTCGCTTTTTTTTTATGGTGGAACATTTTTTTTCTTTCCTCTTTTTCTCTTTCCTTTCCTTTCTTTCCTTGTCCTTTTGTCTTTACTTCATTAATTCTGCCTCTAGCAACGCCAATCGTTCCAGCAGCTCCAGAGCGACTGCTTGCTCAACAGCCTTTGTTTCTGGCTTCACAACCTTTGCCACTGTTGGCTTTTCAACTATTTACATAAGGGTCTCCACAGGCTTGATTGGACTTAGCGTGCTCTTTGGCCTAGGCACTTGAATCTTCTGCGTTAGCAAGAACTACTTTTTTCCTTCTTCAGCCAGGCTTTGCTTCACTGCCGAGCTTGCTCCAGCGATTGGCTTCTTCTTCAGCACAATGTTGGCAAGCACGATTTTACTCGCCTCTCCATCCTTTTTCTCAAGCTTCTTCTCTAGGCCATCAATTGACCGGAGAAGAGGATCAAAAATTTGACCGGAGTTGAAGATTGAGAACTTTGGGACGTTAAAAATCGAGGTTTCGACTGCTAGGATTTCGTTTGCATGAGAAAGGAAGAATGAAAATGGGGGTTGGTATTTATATGGAGGCAAATTAGGGCAATGGTCAAATTTTTGGGAAGGCAGAACGACAGATGGCGGTAGTGAAATTATGATCGTTGGATCATCTATCACAACGACACGTGTTGTCCAGAGGCTTAGTGATTTAACCACGCGTTGGCTTGGGAAAAATGCGCATGCGATCAGCTTACGTCACAACGTAAGGTCACTACGTCCGTCATTTTGCCCTGGCAAAATTAATCTACCCGCGAAAAGTGAGTGACAAATTTCGAATCCGACTTCCTCAATTTAGCGAAATAAAACAATAAAACAGCAAAAACTACAACTACAAAAATAACACAAGCAAAGACTAAAATATGTATAAGGTAACTTCTACTAACCTGGCTTGGAGCAATTTTTTTTTTATGAAATCAACTTAGATAATACCTTTGCTCCAGCGAAACAATCTCCTAGCGAGTGGCCAGATAATAATCTTCTGTTGTGCCCCATCCTCGATGACTTGCTTGAGCCTTCTTTGATGCTCAAATAATTTTGTATTTTGTCCCTTAACAAAGATCATGAACAAACATATGATATTTTCACATTGAGCAGCATTACCTATTTCAATCGTCAAGGCTTTTGTCTGAATTTCCCCATTCGCTTGATTTTGCTCCACCAAGAAATTATAAAAGTACTTTTTAGCATTCCCCTTCATTATCAATCCCTGAGGGCATGGAGGTAGAGGAATTTCAAGCATGGTAAAATTCTCCTTCGATCCTTCTTCATTTTGTGGCTTTTGGGATAGATCTTTAGCAATGGATTCTTTTTCTTCTTCAAAAGGATTTTGCTCAGATTTCGCTTCTTTAAATGCTACAACGAAAGTTTTTGTCTCCTTAGGTTCGTCCTTGGTTTCCTCATTATCCGTCAATGCCTCATCATCTTTCAATGCTATAGTGTGAACTTGCTCTATCCCATGCTCATTAGATATTTTTTTGTCTGAAGTATGGTTGTCTAGATGGTATTGCTCAAATTCATTGGCTAGATGGGTCACTTCTAATTTGAAGTTGATCAAAGTGGTTCGCTGGTCTTAAGAGACAGAGTCTAGTCTAGCGATGCTTTAAGTAGTTCTTCCAGCGAAGTGTCTGGATTATGCTGAAAGATAGGCTACTGATCGAATTGAAAATTTACAACCGCTTCCGCTGGAGCATAATCAAAGTTGGAAAACTCAGGATCTAAGGCTTGATGGGCTTGAAAAATAAACTCATTTTCGGGTATGGATTCTCTAATTAAGCTCTCCAAAGGAGTTTTAAAGTTAGGAGCGAAATGCGGATTCGCTTGAACACTGGCTACATCGTAATCTGAAATAGCGAATTCAAGATCTGCATTATGCGGCTCATATCGTTGTTGATGCTGAATGCAAAATTCAATTGGAATGTTAGTTCCTTCATAATCATAGGCAATCGCATAAGACTTGCTCTTCTATATAGAATTTCTCATGATCATACATAGTCAAATCAGGATTGTTAGGGCCATTCTCACAAGTGTGGCAAACTCCACAAAAATCATAACTCTCAAAGCTCATTGGGGTAAACGTTGAAAAATACATCTCATGCCAAGCGAAATCAGCATTTGGTTCTTTCCATGAATGGTTCGCTTGGGCGAAGTGCGGCATAGCAAGATTTTGCTTTTCGAAATTAGGGTTAGGCGAAAAATTAGAATCCCACGACTAATTTTATGGAACAAACGCTCATCGACATAATGATTAGGATAGATGAAGTCATAAAAATTGCCTTGATAATTATCCATCTTCCTTAATCCTCCCAGACTTTGCTTTGCTCGAGCAAAAAATCAACGATGAATTCTAACTCTTCGGATTAACACCTACAACAAAGGCAAGGATCAATTGCTAGCTCTTTCAATTAAGCACTACTCTTAAAACAACTCTTAAACAAAAATTAATGACACTAATCACTAGTAATGGCGTAAAAAACTTGTTGCGGAATTATTCAACACACAAATTAAGAAAATAATAATGATGTGAGAATGGTGACGTGGAAAGCAATAATTTCGCCCATACGAAATTATACTCAATCAAGCGAAGTGTGTATGTGAATTCCCAAAGATTGTGCAAGTATACACAGTCTTGTTGTAGCAAGTTTTAATGTAAGTAAAAGTCATCTCCACAGGGATTAGTGATTAATGTCATGCTTAAACGAAGGTTAAAGAGTCAAGGTAACAGGTGAAATTTGTTATGATGAAACTAAACTAAGCGAAATAAACGTAATGTGACTAAAACTAGAGTAAATTGCATCGGAAGGAGAATAAGACTTTTTGGAGAGTTTTGCTTAGGCGAAACGACGTTAAGCTAAGAAGCGAACTTGATGGCTTCTTTTTGGCCCTCTCGAGTTCTAGAAGTTTACTCTCTCGAGCTCCTAGTTCAGTTCTCTCGAACTCAAACAATGCTAAAATCATGCAAACAACACTAGGCGAACCTTATCTCTAAGTGTTCTTTCATTAACAAGCAAAGCTTAGAAGTCCTAATGTTATAAATGCAAGTTCGCCCTATTTCTATTCTTTCGAAGCGAAATAAAGGCATACACAGTGGATCAGACAGAATGTATTTTGAGATCATGCAGCATGCATAATAGTTTGACATCTCGATACAGCTTCGCTTAGGCGAACTTCTCCTACTTGCCTACTTTCTTCCAATGACAAACTTAGCTACTCATAAAGATAAATAAATTCAAATCAATGTAAAAATAAAAGTTCATCTTCATTAAAACACCAATTAACAACGTCTGCTACAAACTAATACCAAGGCAAAATAAACAAAATCAATAAAAGGGAAAACAAAGATAAGAAGAAGCTTGGTCGGAATCGTAAAGACAGCAACTCTAACTCGACTCTAGCGAAATCTCTGCAACTCTGGCTAGCTACGACTATGCTAAAGCTAAACTACTAAACAATTGGAAATGAGAAAAACAACTAAGCTACAGCTAAAACTAAGGAATTTCTGATTGGAATTTAACTCGACGACGCTCCAAAGAGGGATGATCGACCCCAAAAATGGGTGACCATTTTTAACTGAAGGAGAAAGGCAGCTATTTATACTTCAGGTCCAAGTGGCAAGGTCTGCTCCACGATCCTGACATTGCCTAAAGCTTGCTCTACGATGGCCGCTCAGCCGAAAGTTGCTCTGCTCTGATTCCTGCTTCACGATCCGCGTTGTCTGTTGCGTCAGAGCGGACACAAAGCGACGGCTGAGATTGAAAGGCATTTCTCAGATCTTTGACATGTGTCCTTGACTTAGATATTTTTCCGAGCATGTTTGCCGCTTGAACTAACTTCGCCTAAGCGAAATGCTTGGCAATTCTTCATATTACGCTACGGTGTGGAATGTTTTCAAGGCGTGTTCGCTGGGCTGCCTTCGCTTGCTCGAGCTCCCTTTGTGTGAATTTCGCTTCGCTTCATCAGGAATATTGTTGTAGACAAACTAGAAAATATCAATTTTTTTTAACACTTATAAATTTGCACACATTCAAGCATGTTTCGCTATTGTAAACCTCTAAAATGTATCCTAATAAGAAAACTAAAAGATGTTTCGCTCAAGCATAATATTTGGTATGATGGAGTGAAATTCAATATTACTGATTTAATCATAGAAAATTCTTATAAAAATATATTCTTTTGAGTTACTTTAACTCCCAATTCTTGAGAGTTATCACCTACAAATGAGATCAACTTTGTATTTAAGGATGAAGTACACTTTATGTCTGAGATAATTACAATAATACCCGTACTTTTGGTAAATTTAATATTTTATTTGTTGTTAATATCGTTGAACAGTTGTACTGTATATAATTAAAATATTCTTGTGTTCTTCTATAATTAACTAACTAATTGTGTGTGTGTATATATATATATACCAGAATGTTTGATTAATAAACATATATTATTTATTTATAATACGAGTATTGATTAAATGATGAAACTTGTATTTACAAAATACGACATTTATTGTTAACATAGTATTTTTTTTAGCATCCATAATAATAAAATATAAGGTTTGAATTGGTTATCTTTTCAATTAATGTAAATATCAAAATTTTGTTTCGACTGTCGAATCGTCGACGTTTCTAGCCGATTCTGCTACTACATCAACAAATGCACAACAATACCATTTTAATCGAAAACATCCCCCAAACTAGCTGAAAAAGGTAGGAGTTTTAGAAATTAAGGTCTACAATTGTTGGAGGTTTGTCGCAAAAAATGCTGAGACAGGAAAAATGGTTTTGATGAAACCCTAATTTTGGTTTAAAAAAATCTCATTTATTATTTAGAAATTATGGAAATGTATTTAAGAATTTCTATTTTGGAAAATTTGTAGGAGTAGAATAGTATTAAAAGAAAACATAAATTAATTAACAAATGTATTTGAGACAAGTAACTAGTAATAACTAGATAAATAAATTTGCAATTATTTTCATTTTTACAAATCTAAGGTATCCATTAAAAGTGGGCCTATATATACCATCTATAATTAATATCATACTAACCTAAAGATTAGAAATTTAAATCATTGGTCGGGTTGTTGAAATCCGCCAACGAATTCCAAATGAGCTATGAATTAATTTTTCAATATTTAAAACTAATAAAAAGGAGGGTTTTGATATTTTGAATGAAATTCTAACTAAAAAAATAAAAATAAAAAGGGCTTTTTACCGTTATAGACCAAATCAATAAACAATTTATACGCGTGTTCAAGAAAAAAAGAATTGGCAAA
>JBBMKA010031354.1:0-24369 GCA_037833695.1 Sechiopsis laciniata
AAAAAAAAAAAAAAAAAAAAAAAAAAAAAAAAAAAAAAAAAATATATATATATATATATATATATATATATATATAGAGAGTTTTAAAGAGAACTTATCGATTTATTAAATTCAGAAAATAATTATAAATATAGTCACTTTTAAAAAATTTATAACTATGAATACAAATATTTTCAAATTTAACTATATTTGTTATTATTTTGTTAGTCATCTATTATCATTTTCTTAATTTCAATTGAAGGGGAGTTTTTTTTTTTTTTGTTCGTTTTAATCTGAGTTTTAGCATAATTATTAAATGGGATTTTTTGTTAAAAAAATTAAAACTTATCTTAGTAATAATATAGCAAAAAAGCATTCAAACTCATTCTCAATAGTAGGATATAGTAGCAACAAACGAAAGGAAAAAAAATCTCAATAAGTATAATTTGATTCCGATCCACAGCTCGAACCCAAATCCACAAAATAAAAATAAAAATGTAAAATTTAAGATACATTTGCCAAGTCAGCATAGGTTCATGAGTAAATAAGGTTGGAGAGCAATTTAGGTACACCACCTAAATATTGATGTCCAATTTTTAACCCAAAAATTAAAAAAAATAAAATAAAATAAAAGATAAATTAAATGTGTTCCACATATGTTGGCATCTAACATGATCTAAACTTTTCCCTCAAGGTCTCTTGTGATAACATTTTGATTTTTGAAATTTAAGCTACAACTATTATTCTTAAACACATTATTTTTATTATTTGATGTCTACATTTTACTCATATTTTTTAAAATCAAACAAAAATTTAAAAGATAAAAAAATAGTTTTCGAATATTTGTTTGGTTTATGATACTTGATTAGAATTTACATAGTGAGTAAATACAAGTTTAAATTTAGAAAATTAAAAACATTTTTTTGTTAAGGTAAAGATGTTTTAATCTCTCATTCACATATATTGTTGAAAGTAAGAATAAATTTTAGATGTATTGCATTGGATGGACCATTTAAACTTTCAATTTTTGTTAAAGTAAGATTTTTTTTCTTAAGTTCAAATTAGGGTAAAGTTTTAAATTAGTGAAGAAATTAGGGTTCCCTAGTCTTCAATTATAGCATCATTTTTAAATTTGGCATATTTATCTTAATTCGTGAGTAAACTAATAATTATACACGGAAATTAACTGTACAAACTCTGCAAGGATAGCTCTTTCTTTCGTTGAATTAACTCCCAAATTTTATTAAAAAATCAACTGAAGTTATTGAAACTCTGCAAGGAGAGACCCAACAAAGCTAGAATCCTTATACAAATACTCTTTTAATACAGGATTTTCTAAGATCCCTATAGTGAGAAAATAACCCATTGACATTTTTACCTTCCACATTTTAATGTTTTTTTCCAGCAATTTTGTTTATTAATACAATTTTTAATTTTATAATTAAAATAAATTTGTAAATTCATATACTAATAAACATTACGTTATTTAAATTGTATAGCATAACACAATTTAATTTCAGTTAAAACGAACTTCGACTGATGGTATAATGAAACCGGCCAAAGTTGGTTCGATCGGTCGGGTCGAGTTTTTGGCCTCCCAACAAACACCCCTAGACAAGAGCATACCCTAGCGACCTTTTGTGCTTCTCCATGCGCTAGAAGTAATTGTAAAATTCAATAATTTGTTCATAGTTGTTTAGTCACTTGAGTCACAGTAGTAGCACTTGAGAAACATACTCTTCTGCATAGAGCATGGAATTCTTTACAATTTGCAATTATGAAATAAAGCAAAAGAGAACATAAAAATATTCCCCCTTTGTACCACAAAATATCACCTACCAAACTTCCAAGTAACTAACAGAATGGCCTACCCTACTCTAGTCTAAAATCAATCTCCTCTTGCATGGTAAAAGTTCCTAACTTATCTTCTCCCCAAAAACCTACCTCCTCTTCCATGGAACTCTTGAGTCATTCTCTGCACAATATCTAAAAGACCTTGAACAATCTTCCCCATTGTCCCGAAATCTCTCCCCATCATTATCGTCGTATGGATGCTTAAAAGAATGGGTCGGTTCACGTCTCTCGTTAAATCTTCTTTCCTCATCGTCTTGTTCACAGCCACTATTATACCCACCCGAACGTAACGGACCATCAAAAGGTTCATCGCTTTCAATCCTCCTTCGAAGATCGTCGAAACTTCTGTTTCTAAGTGGTAATCTTTCAGTCTGATTCCTAACAGACCTTATAGGGCCATGGTCGGGAGCAGGACCCACTTCCCTCATATCATCAGATGGAGAATGGAAATGGAATCCTTGTCTTCGGCCTGCCACATGCCCACGCATTGGACGCTGATCGGGAGATCTCATCCTGTCTGTTCTATAACTTGGGGGTCTTCGATGTGTCATGTCAGGACGTCCATAAAACCTATCAGGTCTTTTCGAAGAGAACCATTGGCTAGGAGAGCGAGCTCGGGATCTTACGGGAGATTTAGAATCAACTCTGGGAAAAGCTTTTCTTTGGAATGAGAAGTTTCTTCTTTCCCGAAAGAAAGGTCTGTCCATCTCATATGGAGGTTGAGGTCGTGCATACATTGGATCCACTGTGTCATCAGCAAAATTCCTAGGGAACTTTTCGCCATGTTGTCGATTAAAAGAACCGCCTTCATCCATGCATCTATTAGGACTAAAATCTCTAGGCATTCTGTTAACCATTTTACCATCATGTCTTCTTCCAGGTGACTTCCTTCTTGATGGTCCATGGAAAAAATAAGGTCCCTCGTCGTCTCGAAATTGTCTACCGCGATGGTTAGCACCACCAAATGGGCCATCAGGTACAATTTTATACTGATTTTGATCAAGACCAGGAACATGGTAATCTATCTGTTGGTCACTGTATGTTTCAGGAGAAAAGTTGGGACCAAAATCCCATTCCCCAGATCGGTTGTCCAACCTATTACTACTTCTCCCTCTTCTATGATTAAAGTTCATCCATGGTGACTGATCTTGGTATCTGTCTACTGAAAATTTCTTGGTAACATTGCAGCCGTATGCTTCATCTCTGAAAATAAGAAAAGAGCAGTTAAAACAGGGTTTAAGAAGAAAAACCGATGGAAGACGAAGAAATCACAGGGTTTAAGAAGAAAAACCGATGGAAGACGAAGAAATCGAGTAACTGATGATCACCTTTCTTGAGGTTGCATATTTGCTCCTTCAAGTGTCATGCCGGGTACAAACTCTCTATCGGTACGAGATAAAACTGACCTGATAAAACCAGATTTCGATTTACAAGGACTCGAATCAGCAGATCCTCGATTAAGACTAATTATCCGGCTGTTTTTAATACAACTACTAATATCACTATTTACAGATGCCTTGGCATTAGGCAAAGTTGAATCCTTATCCTTGACTACATCTACAGCAATAGCATTCTCCACCTCACCCTGAGAAACTGTCGGAATCAATTCCTGAATTCCATCCATGGTTTTATCAGCAGTGTCCTGGCCCTCTAAGTTGTCATTTTCATCATATTGAGACAGTTGGCTTCTTCCTGCGGCATTCACGGGCCTTTTTACATCCTCGTTAATAGTATTCTCTAGAGCATGTAATTCTTCTTCCACACAAAGATCTTCATTTTCTTGTTCAGAAGATTTACTTTTAGTTCTGGTATGAACATCGACTTCACTTCTAACATCCTGATTTTCTGGTTTCGTTTTCTGTTCCAGATGGCCTAAAGTGAAACGCTCATGCTCAAGTAAGTCAACAGAATTGATCTTATTATCACAATCAGCATGATCATCAAAAGACTCAATTTCTCTTTTCTCATACATACGAACCTCTACTTCAGTTTCCTGCATTGTTTCCCGAACCTCGCCATCTTCATAATCTTCTTCTATATTATCATCATCGTCAACAGCTATATCCCAGTTGCTATCTGATTCATATTCGAAAAGATAAGGATCTTCATCAAGCATAGACTTCGGATAAGATGAACTGAGACTCAAATTAAGATGGTCTTTTGATGGAATGCATGCATTAATAGAGTCTCCTCTAGGCTCACTATCTAAAAGGATTTTTTCTCCACATGGATTGTCACTTTCAACCATTTCCGATGAGCATACATTTGTCTCAACAACCGTATTCGTCTGAGTGGCTGATATCGGCTCTACAGGTGCATCAGTAGTACAACCCTCCCATGACTCTATTGAGGTATTTAGATCCCAATTTTCTCTCTTTGAATGCAAAAGAGAACCATCATAATCAGACCCTAACTTACCTTCGGCACATTGTGTGCTACTTTCTTCCTTGTTTAAAGACAAGTCCAGTAACACAGGTTCCAAAGAATTCTGCTTAAGGAAACTCAAATCACTCTTTTCAGGAACCAATTTCGAATCCATATGTTCCTTCAAACCTACTGGGACTTCAGCTCCTCCAACTTTTACATCAGTTTCTTCCTCTTTGTTGCCAGCAAGATGGTCAGGGTTGATGCCAGTTGATGATAACTCCAGCCCCCCACGGATCTCTGGTGATGCATCAATAGTGTGTTTTTCAGTAACCAAGGACTTATCTTCACATTTAACATAACCATCAAAACAAGCATGCATTCCCAAAATGGGTTCGGGTTCCTGAAACTTTACTCCTGATATTCCAGTTTCACTCTTGACCATATCCACATAACATGAATCAGTATCAGATTTTCCTTTATTCTCTTCAGAAACAGGATCCTGGTTCTTGTCTGACAACCCAGAACCTCCAACTGCGCTAGAGCTTGAAACTATAGTCACAGATAGACTTGGCTGTTCGGTCGTTAAATTTTCATCTGTATGAAACAAGGTTGCGTCTTTAGGTGGAGATGGCTGTTCAGTCTTCGTCAAATTTCCATCAGGATGAAGTGAAGATACATCTTTAGATGGAGACGGTGAAGACTGCGTGACTGGAAATCTCCTTTTCTTGATAGGAAGACTTGCACCATAATCACTAGCTGACAACCCAATACGCTTAAAACCCACCTGCCAAGTGCCAATAGAACATTTAGCCAAAATAAGTACAACCATATAAGAAAAAACTTGCTAGATCTTCAAATCCAGAAAAACAGCAAAGAAAAATATTAAGCACCTCTTCACTTTCTGGTACGGCCATCATTGTTCTAACACCACAGAGGCTTTAATAAAGTTTCTTGGTCGTTTATCCCTTCAATCCCACACCAAATTCTCACTAACTTCAGTTCTCAGAAGTCACTTCCAATTTCGGCACCGTATGGATCACTAATATATTAGTAATCTTCAAAAAAGATAGCATACGACAGAGATTGTGTTGAAATAATCAAGTAATCTGCAAGTGAAAACTAAAGAAATTAGCAACGCAGCACGTTTCCATAGTGAAAATATCATAAAACCAGCACCCTAATCTTAAATCCAGCATGCCCATCCTAGCATATGAAGCTCCTGATTCAAACTTTAAACCAAAAAGTTTACAAGATCCACGCCTCAAGATTGGATCAGAGAAAACCCAGCACAATTAACTCAATATCAAACTCCATGAGTGAAATTTTGGGCATAATGCCATTAAATCTCAGAGCAATCTCATACTTCCCCAATCTCCCTAATAACAACTCTAATATCCACAAAAAACTTCTCCATCAAGCTCATTAAAGAACAAAACACGCCAGATTCCAAAAGAACAGTACAACAAAATTATGATAAAATTAAAAGGAACAAAAAAAAAAGAAAAAAAAGAAGCATAACCCATCATCTACGCAAACATATTCCACATCTAACCGACAAGCAAATCGTCAGAATCACTCCATATGAAATTCAATTGAATTTCTACAACACATTCCAGAATTTGAACAACTGTTCCTCAAACTTCCACAAAAACTCCCACCTGCCTCGAAAGAAAATACTCGAGATTCACAGATAAACCTGTCTAACTCAGACGATTCAACAAGATTGTATCCTAAAAGCAGAGATGTGAACAATACCGAAACTCAGATCTAATACGCGCTTGAACAATCGAATCAAGCCAGAAACATAAGAAATTCAGATCAAAGACGACGGCATTGACCCAAATCGACGACGGCGAGAGATTATTATACGCAATCGGAAGCAGAGATGGAGATTTAACCTTTGGGCGATGAAGAATTTTGCGTGGAAGATGTAGATTCGGTTCCACGCAAACTTTATAGAGAAGGATCCACGAAAATTAGGGCTATGATTATTTTCCTCTTTTCCTTTTTCTTTTATTTTTATTACTTTTCCTTTTCCGTTTAGATTTTTTTTTCTGATTTCTATGCTGACGAATTAAAATTTGATCACTGTAAATCATTTTAGTTTTTGTATTGTCAACTCCACTAATAAACCTAACATTTAAAAGGAAAATGAAGTACTCTAATTTTAACTCATACCCTATTTCTAATTTTAAATTTTGAAATAGAGTATACGAGAAAATTATTAAATATTAGAGGAGCTAAATATTAAAATTTTAGTTTTTATATTAATAATTTATGACAAATTAATTTATTTGTCATAAATAATAAATTATGACAAATGATTTAAAAATAAATAAATAAGTAATAATTTATGACAAATTAAGTAATTAATTGTCCATGTTGTATCACCCTATTTTTTTTTAGTACAAATTAGGAGGAGGGAGACCAACAAACTCTACATAGAAAGTTCTACTGATTTCAAATAATATGATTATAAAAGCCAAATATCGATTTTCAAGCTCGAACTCGCTATCGACTCATTCGATATATCACCCTAAAAGTTTAGTTTTTATATGAAATAAACAATAAAAAAGAGTTTTTTTTTAGAAGAAAAAATGAGTGATGATTAATTATTTATGTGTCTATAATTTAATTTTGTAAGTTGTAAACATTGTTCATCTTGATACCAGATGAATATTAAATACTCGTCATGAATGTTTATGAGATTTTATTCATTCAAATTAATTATTACTGGATCAAAATTTAATTTTTTTTTAATTATAGAAACTAATTTGTGATTTAAGTAACTTTTAAAATATAATAATCTTTGTGACCAAGTGCTCTTTTAGGGTCTCAAGTTTGAATTGACTTTAGGAAAGAATTTTTCATATGACTCCGAATTTCGTCTCTCTATTTTATGATATCTTTTGATATCTAGTCTATTGACAAGTGTGATTACTCTTAGATTTAGAGAAGCAAAACTTCAAATTTTTTAGTCATAATAATAATAATATGATCGAGAGAGAAAGAAAAAAAGTTCGAGTGAAATAAATAATCTAGACTTGAGCATTCCCACGAGATGTGAAAGTTTGTCCATACTCATAATGTGGAAAGAATATGGACCATAATAATCCCTTTTATTAATTTTGGAATTTCTATATATATATTTTTTAATTTAGAACTGTATTATTTATTAACACGTTTAAAAAATATTAGAATTAGCTTTGAGCTTTTAATTTTGCGACTAAAGGTTTTAATATTCCTTTTGGATGTGTATCCAGACATTCTTTTAAATCGAAAGTCTTAAATTTTAATACACACTTCAGAATTCCAATATCAAATTTGTAACTTAACCCAAAAATAGTTATGATTTTGTTTTCAATCTCCCTCAATTTTACTACCAAAAAAAAAAAAAAATCCCTCGATTTAACTTTAACTTTTAATTTTAAAATTTTAAAAATAATAACAATAACTTTTTTAGTTCAACATGACATAGAAAATTTAACAAATAATTATTTTATTATGAGTGCACTTATTTTGTCGAACTATTGTTAAACAAAAAAGTGTAATTGCGTATATACAATTCAACAATTGTAAGGTTAAATTATTAAACTATTTATATTAAAGATAGTAATAGATGATTTATCCATTTAATTAAGCTTGAATTTGCTTTGATTTTTGTTGTTTATATTATCTCATATGGAATCAATTTGAATGTAATTTAATTAAAGCTTATTAATGTCATTGACAAGTTTTTTTTTTTTTTTTTTTTGAAAGAATGTCTTTGACAACTACAAGTTTGTTGCAAAGAAAAATAACAAGGGAAGATTCATGGATAGAAAACACAATCAATTCCTTTATTTTATATAAAGTCAAAAGCTCAAATCTCTCAATTATATTTGTGTGCATGACAAAATTAGTTTAATAATTTAGTTTTAAGGGAAATTTAATTTTCTCAAAAAAGGGCAATTTACTTCGGTGTCTTGTGTCTGGTCTTGGGACGGACTTGGTTACCTTTAAAAAAAAAAAACAATTTAATTTGAAATAAATAGCTAATATATTTTCTAAGAAAATTCAAGAGTTGTTGTGAATCAACCAAAAAAATCACACCAAAAAATCCAACAAAATGATCTAAAGTCAAACTATGGCTATATCAAATCATGAAATGTATGAACTAATAAAAAAGAAAATGTAAATTTCACCGAATAACTAATAGTAAAACATGAAATTTACTAACTTTAGTTTAGATTCGTTCAATTTGGTAAAATATATATAGCAGATAAAAATCTCTGTTTTATTTGGTCATATTCGTTTTTTGTTTCGAAATAATTATAGTATTAAGAAAGAAATCACTCCAATTACATTATTGTCTCCATTCTTTATTATAAGGAGAAGCATTATTGGCCCCATACGCGCGGCACGTGGCAAGTCAACGATAGAGTTGTTAATAATGTTGACTTTCGACTTTTTGACAACCTGATTCGTACTTTCATTACTTTTATATAAAATAATTGAACTTTTTTTACAAAATAATTATAAATAAAATTTAAAATATTTGTATTCATTATTATTAATACATTTTAATATTCATTATAAATATTTATTTATATCAATAATATTTTTTATAATTATTTTTTAGATTTGACTAATTTGATAAGTTTCTTAATTATATATTTGACTAAACATATTTGGTATTTTCTCTTTATTTTTAAGCATAAAAAATAAAATTATGATAAACACTTTTAGTTGTAATATTTATTTATAGAAAGAAAATAAATATCTTTAAAATATTATTTTATAAAAAGTAATTCAACCTATGAGACAACAAACAAATAACAATCTTCACTTGAAGTTTAATTGGATTAAAAACAGGGGGAATAAAGAGAATATAAAAATTTTATCCATAATTTTGATATATAAGCTTTCATTTCACACCTGAAATTCATAATCAAACAGATAATTCAAACATATTTTAATACAATGATATATGATAAAACAACAATGATTTTAGTAACTGATGTAAACATTGAATTCTAGCAAAGTCTCAACCCCATCAGTTTCCTGTTGGTTGGTTCCAGGAAGAGTCTTCACGTTGGCATACCCCTTTGCGTTTACATATTTTCCGGTGCCTCCCATGATGGCCAAGTGAGATTCCGACACTGCCGTACGATGGACTCCGAAGAAGCTTAGGCTGTCGACATAATGGCCACTCTGAAACATGGTGGTGAATGCCATTGTTTGACTATTTCCATCTTCCGAGCTCACGACATAGAATCCTTGTGCTTTTCCAATCAAGCCAGAGTTGAGCTCGTGTCCTTCCGTGAGCTCGTCGTCAATCACCGTCATGGTGCCGAACATGAGCTGTTGTATCGATACGCCAGATGGGAGTTGTCCTGCATTAACAGATAAGCCAGGCGCACCATTGAAGTTGTTTCCACCGCCATTGTTCTGCAACAATGGTGATGAAGCTCCACCAAGGCCTATCAGAAAGGGGAGATTGTTGTTGCTAATCAGACCACTGTTCCCATTACTCTGAGGGACACCATTGCCAACTGATAAAACTGCTCCATTGGGTTTGGCAAAGGGAAGCTGGCCATTGAGGGCTGGATTGTTAACTGCTCCGGTAATGGCACGAGCTGAGGGGTTTGTACCACCAAGGATGTCGTGCATGAAGAAGGTTAAGGTATGACCGCCTTCAATCCCACCCGAACTAGGTAGCGCTGCTGAAGGTGTAGTAGCTCCTTGCCCCAGATTGCCAACAGCTGTCCCGCCCGAACTTGGTAGCACTGCTGAAGGTGTAGTAACTCCTTGCCCCAGATTGCCAACAGCTGTCCCACTCGAACTAGGTAGAGTTGCTAAAGGTGAAGTAACTCCTTGCCCCAAATTGCCAACCGGCGTCCCAACAACATTGGATGCTATCGGAGTACCCACCGGGACTTGTGGCTGCTCATCAAGAAGTCTAGCTGAGTTAGCAGATAAACACAAGCAGAGCAAAATAACATTCCATGAGAAAAGGATAACTTTGTAAGATTCCATGAGAGGAGGCGGAAAGAAGAGCTAATATATCTTTTGTTTTTGGTAGCCTTGATGATGGGTTTTGAGGGTAATCTGTGAGCTTTATATATAAAAGGAAAGGCTCAAAGGAAGTGGGAGTGGCTGAAATGGAGTTGGTGAATAACTCTATGATCAATAGTGTATTGGTTTAAGTTTCAATAATTTGGCTAACCAAAAACAGTTTTGAAAATTAAAGATTCGAGAGGATTGGCTTTGGCTCAACACTTCCAAAACATCAACCAATACACAAATATATAACTCAATCTGCCACAGTTGGTATCATAAAAACTTTGATGATAAATATAATATCAATCTGCCACACTTGACAAGAATAAACTGGTTCCACTCTTGAATAAAGAATACATCTTCTTCAAACACTAAAACTGGATCAAAACTGTTTCCTATACACAAATATATGGCACTTTCTCTTTAAAAATAAAAATGATAATGTTTATCCAAACCTTTTACTTTTCATTCGTGAGATGTCTTCAAAGCCATGATGTTCATTCCACAATTGCCGACCATGCCTGTAATCTTCAACTTCATGCTCTTCAATGCTCCCTGTTCGTCTAGGGAAATTTCCTTGTTGGTTGTTTTTTACACGTCTATCGAATTCCCTCTCCCTCAACTGACCTCTGTCATGAAACTCAGGTTCATCGTCCGCACAGTATCTAAAGTGCCTCGGCTGTTCATCCACATCATTATGATAATTTTCACCATCAGAATTATTACATTGCGGCTGGAATGGATGAAGATGTTCATGTCTTTCAGGAAACCGCCTTCGATCGACATCGTTGTCATCACCAGCCAGTTCATTCAATTGACCAGGATGTACAAGCCCATCAAAGTATTCGTCGCCCTCTATCCTTTCTCGAGGATCCATATCTTCAAACCTCCTGTTTCTAAAGGATATTCTGTCATTTCGGTTCCTACCTCGTATACCTGGTCTCATATGGTCTTGGTCACGTGGAAAACCCATATCCCTCATATCATTGGAAGGCAGTGGCGAAAAAGGAAAACCATGTCTTCGAATTGGCATATCTCCATCGAAAGGGGGAGGTGATCTCATCCTGTAACCCGGCGGGCTTCGACGAGCCATTTCTGGATCTCCAAAAAACCTGTCAGACTTTCTTTTGGATGGAAACCATTGGCCAGGGGAGCGTCCTCTGGACCTTCCTGGAGATCTAGAACCAACTCTGGTAAAACTTTTTCTTTGGATGGGGAAGTTCCTTTGGTCTCGGATAAACGGGGGCCTATTGACATCAAATGGAGGTTGAGGATGTGCATATATTGGATCCATGGTCTCATCTTCTATAGTCCTCACAAACTTTTCACCATGCCGCGGTCCAACCCATTCAGACCCAGGTTCACGAATGATATTTCTAGGTATTTTGTGCCCCATTCTACCACCTCTTATTGGAGGTCCATCTCTTCTACAAGGTGATCTCCTCCTAGAGGATATATGACAAAAAGGAGGGCCTTCATCAACTATTTGTCTACCCCGTTGACCAGAATTACGAAATGAGCCCTCGGGTCTAATTTTATGGCGGTTTTGATCAATGTCATCATCAGAAACAGCAGGCATGTATTTACGTCTACGGGTATCATATGGCGGCATTTGATCATTGTAAACTCCTGGATTAAAATCCCATTCACCTTGGACAGAGTTTATCCGAAAAGTGAATCTACCTCTTCCACGAGTAAAATTTGTTTGGGGTGGTAGATTCTGATGTCTATTCACATAAAATTTCTGGGAAACGTCACTGTATGGGCCATCTCTAGAAAATGAAAAGAAATCAACAATACAAAAAGTAATCAGTGCAATTTTATTGCAGTTAAGAAATAAGCTTGGTTGGCTTATATGTTATATTTAAAGAATAAAAAATAAATTAGCAGTGAAAAATAATCACCTTCCTTGATGTAATTTTTCCTCTTCACGTGCTATTTCAGGTATTTGTTCTCTATCAGTTTGTGTTAAAACCGACCTCATCAAATTCGATCTTGTTTTATTAGGATATGAAGTAGAAGCTTGACACGGATTGACAATCTGACAATCTCTGCTGCCATGAGTTAAATCATCAGTCACAACATCATTATTTATAGACTCTTTAACATTAGGCAAAGCTAGATTGTCGTTTTGCACAAAATCTACTGTTTTAACGTTCTCTGCATCACTTAGAGTAACTTTCACAACTACTGGTTCTTCAATTCCATTAGTGGTTTTCTCAAAAGAAATTTCCTGGTCTTCTAAGGCATCTATTTTTTCACACTGAAACAACTGCCCTGTACCCGTGGCTTTTATAGCCTTGTTCAAGCACACCCCAGTGGTGATCTCTTCAACAGGGATCTCTTTCATTTTTTCTTGCTCAGAAAATTCATTAGAAGTTACAGAATGAAAATTGTCTTCTCGTTTAACATCATGAAATTCTGATTCATTTTCCTGCTTAGAAGAAATCAAAGAGGAACCATCAATACGAAGCAGTCCATTACTACGATCACCATGATAAAAAAGATTTACTTCTCGTTTCTCACATACGCTGCTTTCTACTTGAGTCTTCAATATAGGTTCCCGAACCTCCCCATCTTCATAATCGTCTTCTATATAAGAATCTAGTGCAGACATGGCCTCATTTACATCCTGCTTGCCATCTGATTCATATTCAGAACTATAAGGATCTTCTTCAAATAAATCAGCTGATATACTGATCTTTTCTTCATCACTTACAGAACTTCCCTCGCCTCCCTGCAAACTAGAGCACTGATCATTCATGACTTTCAAAGGATGCCACTGAGGAATATTCTGGTTTTCATCTTCAATAATGGATGGTTTTGGTTTTATAGCAGAAATACTGGAATCTTTGGAACCTGGATCCTTACTTACATCTGTCATTTCTGGTTTGACGAATCCACCACCACAAACATATCCCCCTTGGTGCACTTTCCTGATAAGAGGTCCTTCAGTTGGAGTAAGCAATTCTGAATGGTTTGATATGCCTCCATCTATAATCAATTCAGTTGAACTAGAAGGATTTCTAGCTTCTTCCAACATCTCTGTTGCTACAGACATTACTATAGGTTTTATAGTAGGACCACTGGAATCTTTGGAACCTAGATCCTCACTTATGTTAGTCATTTCTGAATGGTTTAACATGTCTATGTCTGTAATCAGATCAGATGAACAAGAAGGATTTCCAGATGCTTCCGACATCTCTGGCACAAAAGGAACTGCTAAAGGGAAAGAACTATCAACTCCTGGAAGAACTTCCTTTGCTACCAGATCTAATCTACCCCCTAATGTTTTAAGTGCTGTCTGTTCGCTTTCATAAACTGATTCACATTTAGCCTTAACTATGTTCATTGAAGTACAATTATCTAAAGCATTGGGAATTTCAATACTGCATTGATCATCTAATTCACGCTTCACATCTGTCAATCCCAGTACTTTAGTAGGAGTTAGCAATTCTGAATGTTTTGTCATGTCTATGTTTGTAATCAAATCATTTAAACAAGAAGAATTTCTGGTTGCTTCTGACATTTTTTCCACAAATGGCATTGCTATAGAACAAGAATTATCTACTTCTGGAAGAATTTCCTTTGCTACCAGATCTAATGTACCCCCTAATATTTTGAGTGCCTTCTGTTTGTTTCCATAAACTGAATCAGATTTCGTCTTAACTATGTCCAATGGGTTACAAATATTTAAAGTATTAGGAATTTTAAAACTACATTGACCATATAACTCACGCTTCACCGCAGAACCATCCGATAATCCCAGTACATTAACTTCATCACTTTTAGATTCAAGTGTGGAGCCCTCGGCAAATGGTTCTGGCTTTACAACTTTTAGTGCACCATTAAGATCACATACCTGCATATCTCTGCCTGGTAAGCCTATAAAAGGATATGTTTTCATAAAATCCAATAGACTTCGTTCCTGACTTATTAAATGCCTAATATTAGATGCACTAAGACTTAAATAAAGATTATCACCATGATCTGAAGGGGTTAGTTTTCCTGAAGGAATATCAGTTCTCACCAATTCAGTTGAGCATCTATGTGCAGGGACAATTGTGTTTGTCTGACCAATTGGCTGGACTGGAGGCTCATCAGTTGCATAGCCTTCCCAAAACTCCATTGAGGTATTTAGATCCCAATTTTCCCTGTTTGACTGCTGAAGAGAACCATCGTGATCAGGCCCTACATTACCTTTGACACAATGGGTGCTACTTAGTTGTTTGTTGAAAGATAAGTCCAGTAACACAGGTTCAAGAGAATTCTGCTTCAAGAAATTCAAATCACTCTTTACAGGAACCAATTTTGGATTCATATGTTCCTTTAAACCTACTGATACCACTTCAGCAACTCCAACTTTCAAATCAATTTCTACCTCTTTGTTACCAGCAGGCGGATCAGACTTGAGGCTGGTTGATGATAACTCCGACCCGCCATGGATCTCGGGTAATGCATGAACGGTGAGTTCTTCAGTTATCAAGGACTTAACTTCAGAAACACAATCCTGGTTCTTGTTTGACAACCCAGAACTTGTGACTGTACTAGAGCTTGAAACTATTGTCACAGATGGACTTGGCCGTTCACTTTTTCTTAAATTTTCAATGGTATAAAATGAAGATACATCTTTAGGTGGAGATGGCTGTTCACTCTTCATTAAATTTCCATCTTGAGATATATCTTTAGATGGAGATGACTGTTCGGTCTTCATTAAATTTCCATCTCGAGATATATCTTTAGATGGAGAGGGCTGTTCGGTCTGCATTAAATTTCCATATTGAGATATATCTTTAGATGGAGATGACTGTTCGGTCTTCATTAAATTTCCATTTTGAGATATATCTTTAGATGGAGAGGGCTGTTCGGTCTTCATTAAATTTCCATCTTGAGATATATCTTTAGATGGAGATGGAGGAGACTGCACAACCGGAATTCTTCTTTTCTTGATAGGAAGGCTTGAATCATAATCACTAGCTGGCAATCCAATGCGCTTAAAACCGACCTAACAAGCACCAATAGAACATTTACTGGAAAGAATTATAACCATATAAGAAGAAACAAACACGATCTTCAAAATCCAGAAAACAGAAAAGAAAAATAT
Source organism: Sechiopsis laciniata (assembly GCA_037833695.1). NCBI lineage: Eukaryota > Viridiplantae > Streptophyta > Magnoliopsida > Cucurbitales > Cucurbitaceae > Sechiopsis > Sechiopsis laciniata. The sequence goes on from JBBMKA010031354.1 coordinate 15,347, forward strand.
CAAGCACCTCTTCACTTTCTGACAAGGCCATCATTGTTCCAAAACCTCAGAGGCTGAAATAAAGTTTCTTGATCTTCTAACACTTCAATCCAAAACCAAATTCTCACCAACTTCTCAGGAGTCACTTACAAACTCTGCACACTATGGATATACATTAGAAATCATCAAAAAGATTCAATTCACAAGATAGCATACACAGACACTGTGTTGAAATAATCAATTAAATTGAAGCAAAAACTAAAGAAATTAGTGATCCAGCACGCTTCCAGTGAAAAGATCATAAACCCTGCATCCAAATCTTAAATCCTACCATCCAATTCTTTTGTTCAAACTTTAACCCCAAAAAAATTAGATGGTCCACGCTTCAATGAGACCCAGCATAAAAAACTCTACATCAAACCCCATCAGTAAACTTATGGGCATAACGTTATCAAACCAGAGAGCAACTAAGCACAATCTCATACTTCTCCGATCCCTCTAGATATCAAATTCCTAATGAACAATACAAAATCAATAATGAAATCAAAAGAAACGAAAACAAAAACATAAACCCCCACCTACAAAAACATATTCCGCATCTAACCGAGCAGTAGATAAAGAACTCGATTGAATTTCAAAGAAACAGACCAGTTTTTAAAATCAATTAGTGAAACTTCCACAAAACTCCTCTGTGCTTCAAAAGAAGCATATTAAGATGACTTACTCAGCTGATTCAAAGAGAGATTCTTATCCCAAAGTGAGAGATGCGAACAGTGCAGATCTAATAAGCGATTGAATTTGTGATGATAATCTAAAAATGGAATCAAGAGAGAAAGATGATAGACCAAAATCGATGATGGCGTTGACCCAAAAAGGAACGGCAGGAAACAATGGATAACATTTACCTTCCGGAGACGGAAGCTTCACGAGGAAGATCGAAATTGGCTCCACTAACTTATCGACAACTTCCAGGAAAATTAGGGCTTTGGGTATTTTACTTTTTGTTGCATTATAAAATGGAAAAAAAAAAAAAATATATATATATATATATCTTTTTTAACTATGAATTTTGAGGAATTATCTCCGATAATTTAACGGTGAAGAGAATCTTAAGAACTAAGAAATGATATTCAATTCATTGGTGATCACTACTTATAGAATTAATTTTCTTGAGCTAAATTTTTATTTATTTATTATATTTCAAAATCAAACAATTTTATTTCTAACACATAAAGATAGATTGGAGAATTACTTTTATTAAATGCGAGAATTACTTTTATTAAATACTCAATTTTAACCGATTATTTTTTTAACTATAAAAACTAAATTTGTAATTTACAAACGTTTAGCCAAAATGGTCTGGTACCCCCAATTTTTCCTCAACCTCTAAAATACACGCCAAGTATCATAAAAAAATAGTAAATGTTCAAACTTACAACATTGAAGTAGTAAATGTTACGTTTCAAAAAAAAAAAAAAAAAAAAAAGCAAATGTTACAACTTTGTTTAGTTACGTATGTATTTTGATTTCTTTTTTTTTATTAGAATATATTTTGATGTTTGTTCAATTCACATACAGTCTTCTTCGAGTATTGTCTTTAATTACTGTCACATATAGTATCGAATGATATAATTGGAATATGCAAAAAAAAAAAAAAAAAAAACTCAAAATTTTGTTATTTGTGAAATATTTCTAAAACAAATGTTATAATTAAAATAGATGATCAAAAAGTTGTCGCCTAAGGTAGATTCTCTTATTATTATTATCTAATTCAATTGATTTTTTTTAAAATAATAATAACAATAATAATAAACGTCATTACTCAACCAACCCACCTCAATCATCCTCCCAAAAAAGGAGCCTACAGAGATTCTCAAACAATAAAATAAATAAACTTTTTGTTTGGCTAAATGATCGACCACTCTATTACAATTTCTATTACAATACACACAATAGGTATACACTAATACCATTGAGCTACTGCTCTTGTTGGCGACGATCCTTAGGACCCTAACGAAGAAATAAAACCATTAATATCAACAATGATGTTGTTGAATTCATAAAGATCCAATGAGTCATCAGTAATAGCTTTTTAAACCTCTTTAGCATTTGGAAAAAACAGTCCAAGCTCCCATCATGACTTTTGAGGAGATATTCTCCAGCGCTAAACTTTACCAAGCCGAAACACCACGTTTCAAGTCAGAGGAGGAATGAATTTGGGCATTTGCCAAATTTAATACTACTTGATAAGTGCGTTTAATCGAGAAAATCCCTTTTTGTATTCTAATTCCAAATAATATCATCAATATCAGTAGACTTACTCGGAGGCATGTTGACAATAACCGCATCATCCTGATTGCAAAAAATATTTACAATGAGCTTAGTGTTCCACATGTTCCCATCAATCATAAGCTCTAACACTGTTATATATTTTCAATCACTTCTAACCCCATCAACGTATGGATTTCCCACTCGGCTCACCCACGAGTCATACCTTATTGAAATCTTAATACCATTCCCTACCTTCCATCTATAACCCAATTTAAAAAGATCCCTCCACCAAAGGATACTCTTCCAAGCCAAAGAAGCATTATTACCTAGGTTAGCTTTAGAAAAAAAATTTCCATTGACAAAATATTTTCTCTTCAGAACTCTGCCTAAAAGACTAATTAAGATTTCCAAGGATCCTCCAACTATGCTTAGCAAGCCAAAATTGGTTGAAAATATTGAGATCCTGAAATCCAAGCCCACCTTTATCTTTATTAATCTTCAACTTCTTCTAGTTCATCCAATGCACTTTTTTATTATCCTCTTCCCTCCACCAAAATCGTGCATGGAGTCTATCCGAATCCTCAGTGAAAGATTAGCGAACTTAAAGCAACTCATGATATAGATAGGAATCGCCTTAATCATGGCTTCTTTTCCCCTCTAGATAACATCTTTCCTTTATAGGATTGGAGGCATTTTTCCGGCCTTCCTTTAATAGAATGGAAAATGGTCCTCTTGTTCCTACTATTTTGGAAAGGCATGCCTAGATGCACACTTAAATTCTCATTAACTTTAACTTGAAGAATTTTTTCATTTCAACTCAATCTTTTCCTTTTACATTACCACTAAAAAAAATTAGAAGACTTATCAAAATTAACAGTTTGGCCACAAGCGGCATAGCAATTTAGCATGACTTTAGATCAATTGAAATTAACTTTATGATAGATGCCAATGTTAAATTAACTTTTTTTTTTTTTGAAAATATATAAACCAAAATCAAATAAAAAACACAAAACAAAGAAAATATACCAAATTTAAAGGAGAAATGCATATATTATAAATATAAACAAATAGAAACCACTAATTTAAAAACCGCGAAAAAAAAACAAAAAAGGAAAAATAAACATAAGGCCGAAACGGGTCATTTTATCCTCGAACTCACATTTCTTCCCATCAATGGCGTCCATTCCATCTTCCTCTCTACAATTCCCAAACTCTCTCACACTCCCTTCCAATCCAAAGCCCCACAAATCCAAGCCCCTCACATTCATAACCAGATCATCATCAGATCCAGAATCCACAGCCGCGGATCCCGAACCAGAATCCGACGGCGGCGATTTCGAGGACCGACTGGCCAAGATCCGGCTCAAATACCGAAGCGGAACGGGGAAGAAGGCGGAGGAGCGGAAGGCTCGGAAGTCAAAGAAAGGATCCAGCGCCGCCGCGGCCTCGTCGGTGTACCTGCCGCCGGTGCCGCTGAAGGAGGCGGTTTCCGGCGGACTTAGGGTTGAGTTCGGGTTCAGTCCGTACAGCGAGAGGGTAAATGGATGGATCGCGATGGTTGGAATTTCGGCTCTGGTTTTGGTGGAATTGGCTACCGGAAAAGGCGTGATTAATTATCATACGCCGGGGACTATTCTGATTCAGGTTTATTTTGTGTCGGCGGTGGCTGCTCTCTTTATCAAATACGAAAAGGAGAAGGTTAGTGTTTGGCCGTCTGATGAAATTAAGAATTAGAATTTTATTTAAGCCTTTTCTAAAAAATTAAAAAAAAAAAAAAAAATTACATATATAATTCAAACTATGTTTTGACTTACCGATGAATTTGGGAGATAGTGCATTGTTGAGAGTAATATTTGTTTATCTGTGGTTGAATCATTAATTTGATTTCTATAATTGGAAGATCATTGGAATTTAATATCTATCTTTTCGAAAGTTAATGGTCTGAGTGTTGGTTTCATTGTTGGAAGCTAATATAATTCTACATCACTTTTCGATTTAAGTAGGATTTGTGAAAAAAGTTATAATTTAATTTATAGGGATAAATTAAATTAGTGATTGGTATATAAATGAGATGTTTTTTTTTTCTTCTCTTAATTCAATATTTGGGATTTGAATGAGACCAATATAATATTCATTCAAGATAAATAATTGTTTGAATAATAAAGGTGTTCCAAATTTTAGATAAAAGTGCTTTAAATTGTAAATTTACAATATATTATTTTATCCAATCAACTACTCCAACTTGTACATTTAATCATATGCAATAGATTACTCATCTACACATAAAGATCAAATTTCTAATTTAATCCAGGCATAAATGTTGTCGTAAATGTTGTCGTATTGTGGAAATGAACATTCTTGTTAATTTGTGATTAAATTATAAATGTGATCTTTATGATGAAGAAAAAAGTTACAATCAAAGGCTTACTATTATGTAAGTTAAATTTTAGTTTTTATGGTTTGGCAAAATTGAATAATTTTTTTTTGTTAATTATTGACAAATTAAGTATGTGACAAGTAACTGGATATATATAAATGATATATATAAATGAGATGATTTTTTTGTTGACAAATTAGACAGAAATGAAGTTGCCAATTTTCAAAGAATTTATAAATCTCCAAGTGTTATGGTATTGTTGACTAATTAGAGAGTGGTTCAAAAAACACTCGATATTAAAGACTATTGGAAAATTTCTGAGTTTGTACTCAAATTTTAGAACTAAAAGTCTCCCAAGAGAGACTAACGGGTTGTAAATCATGATAGCCATGAAGAACATTCTAAATCGCAGGTCGTTAAGAGAAGTGATCAACAAAAGTAATTTTCAGAACCAAATTAGTTAATTATAGACATAGGTAAGAAGATAAGACAAGACATGAACATAATCCCCTAAAGTATAGGGTAAGAGGTAAATAAAATTTAAAAATTAAAATAGAATTAACTATACAAAGCCAAATATCTTATACATATATATATATGGCATTCAGTTTTTATTTCTCCATTATTTTGGTTTCTATAGCAAACCAAATTTCTTCAAACTTTTATAACATGAAACCGAGTTTTATTTTTCTTAAAAAAGAAAAAAAAAAAAAAAAAAACCAAATTAACCGGGTCGGATCGTATCGGTTCCACCGGTTTAATAATAACCCCAATCAATGTGGGGATGGAAAATGATGGGTCATTCTTTGTTGGTAAGAGCAGCATGATGATTTGCTTCTTCTGGGGAAGTCTTTGAGTTAGAGTGATCCAATATTACATTATTCACTTTAATTTCATTATTGAACAATTGGAAGAATCTGTTGGCCAAACTAAGCCTTGCAGCTGGTGAAACCCCATGCTTACCCACAATGGATTCCAATACCGATTCAGAAAGTAGCTTGCTCTCTATTGTCGCCGTCTCTTGTTCCGGAATGGATCCATCTTTCGAGAAGCTAATCTGCAACATATCACCCAAAAAAAAAACTCATTGATGTACATTTTATCTATTTGATATACTTTACCTTTTACTTTATATAGTTCAGAAGTATATTTGCATTTTGCCATTCAAATTATTAATATCACTTAATCCGTTGCAATTAAAATTAGACAACCCCAATTCTTTTTAGAGAGGAGAAATATTAACATTTTAACAAAAGACGAAAAAAAAAAAATTGCATCGTTATAGAATCTATATTCTTAAAATCAATCATAAATTGATTTAAGTATATATATTAAAAAATGTTTGTATAATTAAACATGATTATCTCTAAATCCTACTCAATTTTGATTCTTTAGGGTCTTCCTTCAGAAAATAAATAGATTCATATCATCAATCTATTGAAATAATTAATTTATTTCAATAATTATATTAATCAAATGTCAAAATTGAATATTAACGAGGAGTTTTTTTAAGAATAGGCCAAATTAAAAAAAGTATTTACAATATAGTCCTATGTAAATAATACACCATACTGCACCGCATTAATAATACACAATATTGTGCATACTTTCCTACATTAAGAATACCCAGTATTGTCCAATACGGGGTTAATAATACATAGTATTGTGCATACTTTTCTGCATTAAGAATACCCAGTACTGTCCAATACAGGGTTAATAATACCCAGTACTGTCCAGTACGGGGTTAATAATACCCAGTATTGTCCAGTACGACGTTAATAATACCCAGTATTGTCCAGTACGACGTTAATAATACCATGTACTGTTCTATACTGCGTAAATAATACCCTGTACTGTACTATACTGCGTTAATAATACCATGTACTATACTGCATTAATAATACCATGTACTGTACTGCATTAATAATACCATGTATTGTACTGCATTAATAATACCATGTACTGTACTGCGTTAATGATACCATGTACTATTCTGCGTTAATGATACCCTGTACTGTTCTGCGTTAATGATACCCTGTACTGTACTGCGTTAATGATACCCTGTACTGTACTGCGTTAATGACACCCTGTACTGTACTGCGTTAATGACACCCTGTACTGTACTGCGTTAATGATACCCTGTACTGTACTGCGTTAATGATACCCTGTATTGTACTGCGTTAATGATACCCTGTACTGTACTGCGTTAATAATACCCTGTACTGTACTGCGTTAATAATGCCCAGTACTGGACTGTATTGCGTTAATAATGCCCAGTACTGCACTGTATTGCATTAATAATGCCCAGTACTGCACTGTATTGCGCTAATAATGCCCAATACTGCACTAATAATACCCAGTACTGCACTGTACTGTGCTAATAATGCCCAATACGGTACTGTACTGCGCTAATAATGCCCAATACGATACTGTACTGCACTAATAATGCCCAGTACTGTACTGAACTGCGTTAATAATGCTCAATACTGTACTGAACTGCATTAATAATGCCCAATATTGTAATTTATTTTATTAGCACAATACTGTTCAAAATTTACCTATATATACAATAATTTTGTGAAATCAGACTATCAAAGAGTATCATTATTATTAAATGTTTAAATATGACACCCTAAAAATTATAAAAAGTTTTTTTTTTTTGAAAAGTCATCCCTTATGTAAAGGTTAGATAAGGATGCATTGATGATATCATTAATGAACATTGAATTTAGTTTAAAAAGCCAACTAACCGATAAAGTATTTGGAGGTAAATGCGTGAAAAGAATGGAGGAGCCAGGAGGGAAGGTTTCGTTCTTGAAAACATCGATGAACTTTCTAATGGCTTCAGCTCCTTCTTCAGTATATATTCCCATGGATTTCCAAGCTGCAGCACAGTTCTCTGCAACTTTTTCAGCATATTGTTGACCCGCAAGTGTCAATATCAAAGTTACATTTGTGAACCTCTCGAAAGGCCCTGAAAAATTCAATGTCACACATTAATTTCAGTACTTCAATATTGTTTTAAATGCCAGTTCTAACATATCATTCAAGTTGAAGGCCTTCAAAAATTGTTTCATTGAAAGAAAAAAAAAAAAAGCATTGTTGAGAAACTTGAAAGGTCTACTGATGAAATTAAAATAACTGAGTATTACTTCCAAATCAAAACAACAAAATTCTGAAGTCTTAAAAATCAAATGATCTGTTCGTTAATCCCTAGTGTAGTTGAAATTAAAATAGTGAAATTACATAAGATTCAAGTTGAAGGCCTACATAAGTTGTTCGTTAAAAGATTAAACATATATACATTGCTTAAAAAACTTGAAAGTTCTAATGATGAAATTAAAATAACAGAGTATTGCTTTCAATTCAAAGTAATGGATTCTGAAGTTCTATAAATCAAATTATCTGTTCGTTAATCACTCATGTACTTGAAATTCAAACAGTGAAATTACATAAGAAAAGATCCAAACTAATTGAACTCTCCTGAACCGATTCAATAAAATTTGGCCAATCTATTTTCGTATTGATTGATCGTACAGATTTAGAAATTCACGTGTACAGATTTAGATATATACGTCCAATTAACAAAATCAAAAGTCTGGAAACTAAACAATAAAGTTCAACAGAACACCAGCATTCGTCCAATTAACAAAATCAAAAGTCTGGAAACTAAACAATAAAGTTCAACGGAACACCAGCATTCGTCCAATTAAATCTAGCATTCATCTAACTTTTTCATCTACAGATTGTGATTATTTCAAAATAAAACTAAAGATCGTGATGAATCAAAAGAGGAATCAGGTACTCACCAGTGACGATTTCTCGGAAGAACTCAACGGAATCCATCAACTCCGCGGCACTCTTTCCGCTCCACTTACTGGCGAGCAACGGCACAGCGTCCTCCTCCAAGTAAACGCCGATCGCAGTAAATTTCACAGAGTTTCCTCCGATCTCCACAGCCCTAACTCCTGCACAGATTTCCACAAGTACATTCTAATAAGGAAAAAGAATCGGTAAAAACAAGCACTGCGTTCAATCAGCGCGTGGCGGAGGAATCTAACCAGCGCCGCCGAGGAATAGAGTCTTGGCGGAGGCCGGAGGTTTGATTTCCGCCGGAAACTTCACGTTCTCGACCTGAATATCACTGAGATCCACCACCGGCGCCATTGGACTCCTCCTTTTTTAGTCTCTCGATTTCACGATTTCACGATTTCTGGATGATTAGGGACTGAGTGAAATAAACTTGCGAAATACGGGTGCTTTTATGTGTATTTATAGGGTTGAGTCATCACGTGAGGAAAACGTGGATCAATATCAGCCGCGTTTTTAAAAAAAAAAAAAAAAAAAAAAAAACTTCTCTTCAAGCAAAGTTTTTTTTACTATACTCCTTTGTTAA
>JBBMKA010031364.1:0-24368 GCA_037833695.1 Sechiopsis laciniata
GTTTTTCCACGTAAATTTTTGTGTTCTTTATTTTATTGTTTCCTTTTAATTTCTCAGTATTTTTCTACTTATTCCTGGAGTAATTAGGGAAGGTTTTTCCCAACAGTTTGGAGTTAATCCATTTCAATTTTATAGTTACGAGTTTGATCCCTTGAATCGGTATTTTAAGCGTACATTATATATATATAAAAAGTCAATTTTAATGTTAAAGAACAGTATCTATTACAAGTTTTTTTTTTTCAGTAGTACATTTTTTTGAGAGTTTCTCGTAGTACACTTGATAAATGAAAGGTCATCGATCAACAAAAATGATAAATTATTATATTTCAAAATTTAATAATATAAAGCAATTGCATTAACGCAGTTTTCACTAAATTTCATTTAGTTTACTTGTACATTATACATTTCAATGGGTGTCATTAATTAAAGTCACTAGTTGTTAGGAAAAAATATTATTAAAATATTCTATATGATTTGTTAGGTTAAATATCTAAATATTATATATTCTCTCAAATTTAGTAGGATATTTATTAAATATTATTTAGTATTTATTAGGAGATATTTAAGATTTGAGATTTGATGTATTCTATATATTTATGAAAAGTTAATAGAAAAATATTTAGGTCTTTCTCAAATCTATATCATAGACATACCTTCTCAAATTTATCACTAGTTGAAATTAGTCAATAATAGTGAATTGAAATCTATAATGTACTAGTCAAATTAATTGGCATTAATCATATTTTTAATAGATTTCAATTTATGTTTTGTAGATTATACACTAATTGAAGTATATTGATTGAGGTCAATCAATACATTAATTAAAATTATTTATAATGTACTAGGTAAACTAATTGACATTAACAAAGTTTTAAGTGGATTTGAATCAATGTCATTAATTGAAATTTTTGTATTAAAGCCAATTAGTAACACTAATTAAAGTCATAGATAGTTATCCATAAAATTCAGAGTGTTTTTTTTTTTTTTTTTTTTTTTTGTAATTTAGCAAGATTAGCTAATTGTTTTTACTATTTGTGTAAATAGTTTGAAAAAGTTGTTATTTTCTTGCATTTTATTTTTTTATTATAGTGATCCTTTTTCATTAAGTGTGAAAATGGAGATCACCCGTCTCCTTTAATTGCAACTTAGACCAGGTTGGATGGTAGCTTCTCCTGATGAGTATCAAAATGAATGATCGAAAAGAACAGAAATACAGGCAAAATGGAAGTTAATAGTTTTGTCATAGGAAAGTAACATTTCATTATTTATACACATGAAAACCCCAAGGATGTTCCATCATGGGCCCAGGCTCTGTCTATATGGTCCAATGGACACCTTTTTTTTTCTTTCTTTCAACTGGACCACTTATAATTGAGCCCACCCACAAAATAACTTAACAAAGCTTCTTGTATTTACATAAGGGTGAATTAGGAAAATAGCTACTTTTAGAAAATTTAATAAACAAATGTCTAAAACTTAAATTTTGGATTTAATTAATTAAACAAATATATGGTAAATGACTATAATACTCTTCTCTATTATAATTGAATTTTGATTGATTAATCAGTTTTATTTTAATTCTTTTCAACCCCTACCAAAATATTCTCTCTGATTTAATTGATTAAACAAAATCTAAGAAAGAAAGAAAAGGATCGATGCTATTTTTTTGGAGTTTATAAAATAACTTAAAAATCAAAGTAAAACTAATTAAAAAAATATCACCATAAAGTGTTATTTTTGGTGCTCAAGTTATAATTAAAAAATAAATAAATATAAAGAGTGTTCAAGTTATGCATCTCGGTGTGTATGGAGACAAACTCTATAAAGATGCTTCAAATTTTGAAACTAGAAAATAGCTGCAGGAATTTCGATCACGATAAATTGTATATCTGCTTACATACCCATACGTACCCATCAATTTAATGCAAGTATAGATGTTTGTCTTGAAACAGAAAGCAAATTTATTATTCGAAAAGCATACCTTACACGCGACGACTCAATAATTAATTTAGTAGTGGAGAAAGTGACTAACTTTTGGTATCCGTGTGTACTAGTACAATCTTCAAAATAACACTGGCGAAGGGCAGAGATGTACAACGATTGTTGTATCCTTGTAAAAGTCGTAACGTATCTAACTCTTTGCATTTGTGTGTATTGGTACGACCTTCATAATAACACTGGCGAATGATAGAGATGTACATCGATTATTGTATCTTTACAAAAGCCGTAACGTGTCTAACTCTTGCCATTTATGTGTATTGATACAACCTCCATAATAACACTAGCGGAGGACAGATATGTATATTGTCTCTGTTTTCCATCCAAACAAAGATTTTGTCAACAAATTTTGTTACCTAATTTGAATAGCATAAGGAATTGTTGCCAATTTTGTAAAACCCAGTAGATAAAGTTCTATTTGGGAAGTTAAGAACCAGGTGTTCTAGTCCTCAATGCTATAGACCCTCATGGAGTAAGCTTCTCAAATTTTGGTGGAGTTTGTTCAGCCAATAATGGTGAAAGAAATAGGTAAATTAGAAGGGAAAAGATGAATTTCAGTTTTGGAAGTAAGTTCAATCTATCTTGGTAGGTGAGTGTTGCCATCACATGCGTTGAGGAATGTCTGCAGAGATAAGGAATTCATCTATTGGTTTTATCACATGTGTTGTAAGAAACCGACTCTAAAACAGTCCTAAACTCGGTTCTTACTCAGCATGCATGGTTCAAATACATTCAAGTATAAACTTAAAAATAAAAACCAATAAAACCAATAAGCAAATGCCTGTTTTATCCATTCAGAAACAGTTCATCAAATCCTTTCATAAAAATTTAAAAGGAAGTTAAGCCTCTGGCCTGAGATTACTAAAACATATTCAAAACATAATTGTAAAAGAAAACAAAACTCTGTTCCTAACTACATGCTGAACAAAGATAATAAAATGCTAAGACTGGACAGTGGACAGCTGTCCCGGTGCTGTCCCATGTTACCTGGTGGAAAAACCATAGAAATAAGGGTGAGTAAAAGCACTCAGTAAGAATCCCGAACCGGGGTACAGTCACATCATCTAGTATCCTAGCATACAAGCAAGCCAAATAATCAAGCAGGCAAACTCATAACATGTCCAATCAACAGTAAGTTCAACCTCGAGAGTCTCTAACTCTCGGCTAAAGGATCCACTGCGGATCTCAGAGTGAGTTATCAACATAACTCCAGAATCTCGAGAGTCTCCAACTCTTGGCTAAAGTGATCAGCTCTCTATGCTGATCCTGAACACTTGGGAGAGTACCCAAGTGTTTGACTCTAAACGGAACTGAAAGGTGTACTAATACACTAGCTCGAGGGAGCTCTGCTCCCAGCCTCTAATGTACATACGGGCACACTACATGCTACTCCAAACTTGATAAATGTAGGCCTACACAAACTATGCCGGTCCAGGTACGCATGCCTAAGACTCAGAAAGGTGTTCACTGATCCACAATAGGTGGGAGGCCCTCGGCACCCTACTTTGGCAGCCTGTACACACCACTGCCTGAAGCTAAGGTCGTCCCAAAGTAGGCTTTCACCAAGGAAAGGACCACGCTCTAGCAGGCCATAGACTAGGCTTCTACCGGAGTGGTAGCTACTCTACTCTCGGCTGTCAGGGAGAAAACTGTCCTCACAACCCGACCGGTGGGGACACATACGTTGGTCCAATCTCAGCCTCTAGATGATGACAACCTAACAGAATCTAGCTAAGAAGGAAGCATTCTAGAGCTAACAGAGGTCATCAACCACAATGCACAGTTAAACATTCAGCATATGAATAGTCAAAGATATATATCAGCCACTGAAAACAAAATAGTGCAATCCAGGGTACAACATTCTACATGCCAGGTCCTATCAGACAAGTCACAACAGAATAATCTGTCGGTCATGGTAATGAGGATTTTAAGGCAAAACCTGAATATTTGGGAAAGTTTGAAAACTGAAAAGAGAAGGAAGTTTTATGCTAAGAAAATGATATGCGATAAGACCTGGTGGTTTTATGCTCGAAAATAGGAAAAACTGATATTCTTATTAGAATAAGCTAGTTAGCAGTTATGCATTACTTGGGACAATCAATGATTTAAGTTTGGGGGTTTGATAGCTCTCAAATAGAGCATATTTTAGGCTGCAATAGGTCGCATTATTCTTAGGATTAAGGGAAATAAATGAGCGTTAGCAGGAAATTGCGAATATAAAATAGGGGTTTTTGCATGTATATTACAAAAGGGCAAAAATATTCCATGAATAACACAATAATGAAAATATTTGCACATATAGAAAAAAATGTAAATTGATTGACTTCCATATTGATAGATTCTATCAATAGAGGCCGATAGAATTAATTACTAATAAATAAAGTAAATTGATAGAATTCTATTAGATTCTATCAATAAGTGCCGATAGAATCAATTACTGATAAAATTGATAGACTTCCATCACTAAAGAATGATAGATTCTATCAAAGTCTTCCATAAAAAAAAGGTAAATAGAGATTTTTAAAAATGTAGCAGAATTTGCTATAAACGAATTATTTTTAAAAAGTTGCTATAATTGTAAACTGTGGAAAAAAAGTTGCTATACAGTGCAAATTCCCTATAAAATATGGAAATCGGCATGCATTCATAAAGTAGCATCATAAGCATAGTTCCCGGTTTGCATATGAATAGTATACAACTTTGCGCTAAAAAGGTTATTTAATGCAGGGAATGTTGAACACTTATGCTGGCGGGCGAAGCAATGTAAACGGCGACACATATAGAAGACTCACGCGTTCATAAGGCGGTTGCGTTTGAAGAATCACACTAACAAGAAAATAATAGAGAATCAATCAAGTAATTAAATTGGTGTCAATCAAATAAATTCCAGCGAAAATCAAGAGATCTTGCATTAATGAGGATTTTCCAACTCACCTATGCTTGCTGACCAAGTAAATCAACTCTATAAATTACAATAAGGAAGCCAAAGTTAGGTGACCTGGTCGGATGGCCAGAAGCCAGTCTATGTGAGAAGCAACTGGTGGTGTTCGTAGGAGCCGATGACAAGAGGATTGCACACTTCACAACCGCACCAATTCTATTTTTATTGTTTTTCTTAGGAGTAGTTGTAGCTTTGAACATTTAGTAGTCGTAATAAAATCCTCTGATTTAAACTTCTTACTCGTGTTTATTGCTATGTTGTGTTATAGGAGATTTGAATGAATAGTCCCAAGTAGAAGCATGTTAGGAGCGTAGGTTAGAGAGTGTTACACTGCTGCATTTACTATTTTATACATATGCGTCGATTAGCTACCCACATATATAACTTGGGGTGAGTTTAGAAGAAGGAACCGCATGATGACCCAGTATGCATGCTACAATAGGTTGAAGGCAAGTCTTTGCATCATTTAGAGAGTTAGGAATAACCTCACCATTGCTCGCATCACCCCGACTTAAGTACGGAGTTCGCAGGGAAAGCTGGTTTTTCCGTAAATCATTAAGTGTGGAAGTACTTTTTGGTAGAGGGAAGCGAGGAACTTAAAAACTAGTTGCGCTCTTAATATTTTCTACAAGTGTCTATTTTTTACTACTCATTTCATTCATATTTATTACTATTAGCATCTGCATCATTTTATTATTAGCATTAAGAACAAAAACAAACAACCATCTTCAACCCATGCATTTACTTTTATGCACAACTCTCGCCTGATCAATATTAATTCTAGACATCAATCTTTGTAGGATCAATAAAATTATATACTCATTACTTACTACATTCAGACTACGTATACTTGTTTGTAAGCAATTTTGAGGCATACTTAGGAATAAGTTTAACTCCGAATTAATTATAGTATAAATAAATGAACACCCAAAATGGGCCAGTCAGGCTGTATTTTCTTCTCTAGTTTGTGATAGACAGCCACCCCTCCGTTCTTTCATTCACAACAACCATCTTTTGAATTCTCGAGCGATCATCCTTGCCATTTCTACGTGTAGGGTGATGCGAGAGAAAGACGAAAGAAATAAGGGGTTTTGGACAAATGAAGAAAAGGGTGTCGATCAAGGTGTTTAAATAATAAGCGAGGGGACATGATCTTCTTGGTAGCCAATCGTCGTAACTGTGTTAGGTCGACGATTAAGTTCTGACGGCCATGTATGTGTTGCTAACTATTAGTTTAGCAAACCCTTAATCTGACTGCTCGATATCCGATCAAATTTAATGAACCGATATGATTGCATTCGAAATTCCTACGCAACGATCTTCTTTGATTATATCTCGTAAAGTAACCAAAATAGCAGTCAAAACATACCATCCACACAAAATAAAACTAAATTTAAAATTAAAGCAAATAAATCCTAAGTAGTAATTATACTTTTCGCATAAGTAGATAGGAAAAATTGTAACTAGCATGTTTGGAGCGAAAATGTAAATATATCGATACGCATTAGCTCCAAGCGTATGCTCCCGCGCTTCATTCTTCAGCCAAGGATAATGAAGATATCTTGCACTGAATATCCTCATTCCAATAATGCTTGAGTCTCTGGCAGTTCACCACAAATTTGTTCTCATTCGCCTCATTCTTTATCCAAATTGCTCCCCCTGAATTAACCTGTGTAATGCAGAATGGTCCAAAACACTTGAATCTGAGCTTTCCTAGAAACAAACGAAGTCGTGAGTTAAATAAGACAACTTGCTGACCTACCTCGAAGGTTTTCTGGGTCAGTCTACAGTCATACCATTATTTTTATTTTCCTTGTATAACTTTTCATTCTCGTATGCGAAGTGCCTATGTTCCTCTAAATCAAGCAGTTGCAACATTCTAGTAGGCCTAACTTTTAGAAGATTGAGGTTTAAACTTTTAAGCACCTAGAAGGCTTTATGCTCGAGCTCTAATGGCAGATGACAAGCCTTCCAATACACAATTCTATATGGTGACATATTCAGCGGAGTTTTAAATGCAGTGTGATAAGACCAGAGCGAGTCGTCCAGTTGTAGAGACTAGTATTTCCGTGAATGTCTAATGAATTTTTCTAATATACTTTTGATTTAACGGTTAGAGACTTCTGCTTGACCATTAGTTTGTGGATGATAAGGGGCTGTGATGTGATGCTTGATATTATACTTTTGCATAACATGGGCCATTGCTTTGTTTATGAAGTGCATTCCCTCATCACTAATTAGTGCACGCGGAGTACCAAACCTGGTGAAAATGTTCTTGTGAAAGAACTTATGACAGTTTTGGCATCATTTAAAGGAGTGGCAATCGCCTCAACCCATTTAGAAACGTAATCAATGGCTTCTAAGAAGTATAAATTCCCGTGTGATGGAGGATATGGTCCCATAAAATTGATACCCCAATCATCGAATAATTTGACTTCTCGAATCTCATTTAATGGCATTTCATCATTTTTTGCCTATATTCCCTTTTCGTTGACACTTATAGCACGTTATGGCTTAATGGTGCGCATCCTTAAAAATGCTCGGCCAGAAGTAGCCTGACAGAAAAATTTTTAGAACTGTGCACATTCCACCAAAATTTCCTCCGTAAGGCAATGCATGGCAAGATCTAATATAGCATTCATCTTCTTCTCCTCTACGCATCGTCGAAAAATTCCGTCTGTGCATTGTCTATATAAATATGGCTCTTCCTAAAAATAAAAGTGAGTTTCATGAAAGAATCTCTTGGCTGGTTATCTGGTTAAATCTATGGGGATGACATTGCTTTCCAAGTAGTTACCAATGTATGTAAATCACGAATTATCATTCTTTTCTATTGTAGCTACCATAAACAACTGCTCATCCGGGAAGCTTTTGGATATGTTGACCATCGTCGCATCATTTTCTTTACTCTTCAACTAAGACAGATGGTCAGCAACAACATTCTCACATCCCTTCTTATACTTTATTTCTATATCAATCTCTTGCAGAAGTAGAATCCATCTGATCAGTCAAGGTTTTGCGTTCGCTTTACTCATAAGATATTTGATTGCTGCATGGTCAGTAAATATAATCACCTTAGATCTGACCAAGTAAGAGCGAAACTTTTTTAATGCTTATATCACAGCCAACAACTCTTTTTCTGTAGTAATGTAATTGAGTTGGGCGTCATTGAGTGTGCGGCTGGCATAGTAAATGAGATGGATTAACTTTTTTCCTTTTTGACCCAAAATAGCTCCTATTGCATAGTCGCTGGCATCACACATGAGCTCAAAGGGCTTCTCTCAGTTAGGAAATATCATGATTGGGACAGTGGTCAGTGCTTTCTTCAGCTTCTCAAAAGCTTGAAGACATATTTGATCGAAATTAAAGGGGTGGTCAACTTCTAAAATCTCACACATTGTTGCAAATTTAGAGAATTCTTTAATAAAACGTCTATAGAAACCAGTGTGACCTAAAAAACTATGCACTCCTTTTACATTTATCGGGGGCTCTAAGTTGTCAATAGCCTCGATTTTTGCTTGGTCAACTTTAAATCCTACCTTCAAAATTTTGTTCCCAAGGACGATAGCTTCGCGCACCATAAAGTGGCAATTTTCCCAATTCAACACTAGATGCATTTCTTCACAACGCTGTAACACTTTTTTCATGTTTCCTAAGTAGGTGGAAAAATCATCTCCAAATAATGTAAAGTCATCTATAAAGACTTCCATGATATTTTCTATCATGCTTGAAAAAGTGGACATCATACAACTCTGAATGGTTGCTAGAGCATTGCAGAGCCCAAATAGCATTCTCCTGAATGTGAATATTCCGAATGGACAGGTAAATGTTGTATTCTCCTGATTCTTCAGATTGATGGTAATCTGGTTGTAGCAAGAATACCCATCCAGGAAGCAATAGTACTCATTCTTACTATGTGATCCAGCATTTGGTCTATATAAGGCAGAGGAAAATGGTCCTTCTTGGTCGCCTTATTCAGATTCATGTAGTCCATACACATTCACCATTCGGTAACAATCCTCGTAGGAATTAACTCATTTCTTTCATTACGAATGATGGCAGTGCCTCTTTTCTTCGATACACATTACACCAGACTGACCCACTACAATATAAGATTGGATAAATCACTCCAGCGTAGATTCATTTGATAATTTCCTTTTTCACCACTTCCTTCATGGTTGGGTTTAGTCTTCTTTGATGTTCTATCAATCTCCCAACATCTTCCTCTAAAATGATTTTATACATACAAACTGCTGGACCGATGCCTTCTTTATCTGCTAGTGTCCACCCAATCGCTTTAGGTTTTCTCAGCTCCGAGATAAGCGTACTTCAGGTGTTCTAGAAGTGGCTTTAATTCAAGTGTCGGGGGCACTTCTATTGAGAGGCGCATTGGTGGGATAACTCGACCCAAGTTATTTAGCGTATCAAAATGATATATTTCTTCTAATTCTTTTTGTGCAGTGTCTACTTCTTCTTGAACTTCATCAGTGTTGCTTAGTATCTCATGTTTATGCACGTCTTCTATTGCTTCTTCGAATAACGCTCCGATATGGCTCACATTCATACTTTTCTCTATATCACCCTGTTCATAGAGTCAAAGATGTTGAACTGAATTTGTTGATCATTCATTTTTAAGGTGATAGTTCCTTCGTACACATCGACTAATGTGTGACCCATCTTTAAAAATGGCATCCCTAGAATAATTGGGACGTCCTTATCCACTGCATAATCAAGAATAATGAAATCTGATGGAAAGATGAACTAATCTACATGCACCAAAATATCTTCTATTTTTCCTACTGGGCACGTGATATTCCTATTAGCTAGCTGAAGCATGACAGTTGTGGGCCATGCTTCTCCAATCCAAAATTTCATATAAATGGATAAGGGCATAAAGTTCATGCTAGCACCTAAATCATAAAGCGTACGTCCAAGATACTTGCCTCCAATTTTTATAGGAATAGTGAACTATCCTGGGTCAACCTCTTTTGTAGGAATTTTGTTCTTGATTATGGCACTACACTCCTCATTCATCGCCACTGCCTTGAATTCTTTAAATTTGCTATTCTCGCTAGAGCATTTTTTAAGAACTTCATGTAGTTTGGCATTTGCCACAACGCGTCTACTAAAGGAATGTTGATATGGAGTTATTTAAGAATTTTTTGAAACTTGTTGAACTGCTACTCGTTTTTTTACCTTTTCAATCTTTGTGGGTAAGGTGGTGTAGGCGGTGGTAGAGGTTTATTTGTATCCTTAGCCTCGCACCCAATCGTGGAATCCTCTATAATGTTCTTCCTAATCTCAGTTTTTAGGTTCTCGGCCTATTTTTCTAATGTGGTATTTTTTTCTACTTGGTTATTCTCATTCAGCTTTTCTTGATACTTTTTTATCCTTTCATTTTCCACCAAAGGCTTTCCACTTCTCAATTCAATCGCCTGGACTTGGTTCTTTCCAACTCGATGAGAACTTTCTGTGTCCAACGGAAGGTGTCTCTGAGGTTTATTTTTAAGATCAAATGCGATTTGACCAAGCTAAATCTCCATTGCTCGAATCAACGCATGTTGCGCTGTTAACAGAGTTTGTATTTTAGAAACTGCGGCGTCGTTCTTTGTCATATAATTCTTCACCATTATGTCGTACATAGCTTCACGATTGTTTTGCATTTAGGAAAATCTTTGTTGATTATCCCCAAATCTTGGTGGTTGACTTCCCTGTTGCTGTCCTGGTTTGGTTGCATTGCTGGTTTATCCTCTCTAAGAAAAATTCAAGCGTTGCCTTTATCTTGGGTTGTACGTATTTGAGTAGGGATTGTTTTGGTTTCGTGATGTATTTTGATTGTCGATATACATGAATGATGCTATATTTTCACTACAAAGGTTGTACATATGGTTTCCACAGCATAGCGCAGAAGTCAGTAGATGAATAATCAACTACTACGACATTCTGTACATCTGCGGGTGGATTCATTTGCATGATTTTCAACGAGTTTGCTATTGTGGTGGCTAGTGGTTGCATCGTCGCCATGGCACTAAGCTCTAGTTTACTCGCCATTTTTTCTTGAGTTCTTCCTTGGCTTATTTTAGGCCTAGTATTTTTAGCGATGGTTTCAATAATTCGATGAACTTCATTATAAGTTTTCTCCATAAGATTTCCTCTCGTTGTTGCGTTGAGGATCGCCTTGTTCTGATCGGACAATCCATTATAAAAGTGCTCCATTTGGAGGGTATATGACATACCATGATATGGACACTTTGCTATAAGCTCTTTGTACCATTCTCATGCACCTCCAATGGTTTCCTCTTTGTACCGTTCTCATGCATCTCCAATGGTTTCATCGCCCTCTTGTATAAAACTAGTAATTTCATGTCTGAAATTCATACTTTACGAAGTAGGGAAGTATTTTATCAAAAAACTTTCGACAACTTGATCCCAAGTGTAATCTCGTAGGAGTGTATTTACCCAGTATCTGATCTTATCCCGTAAGGAATAAGGAAACAGAAAGAGTCTGGTGTCTTCTAGCGAAACACCAGCTTCTTAGTTGGCATCACTAATAGCTAGGAAGGTTCGTAAATGTTGATGTGGATCTTTCGTAGGTAGCCTGTAGAAAGGATCACTTACGTGAAGCATGTTATACATGCTATTATTAAAAAAAGGGATGCCTACCTTCACTGTTCAGCCTAACCATACCTGGATTAACCACTTGATGAAGAAGTCTAGCTTGAGTCCTCATGACTCTGTCTCTCTCATCTACACCCTTGACTGGGGGTAGATTAGCATTAAGGTTTTCACCTACTCCCGCTCCAGCTCCTGTAGCTGCTGGTGGATCAATCAATCGAGGATGATTTTGCATATTTGGGTCCATCATTTCTTGTTGTCTCATTTTCTACTCACGTCTTTCCTATAGAGATTTTGCTCAGGTTCTGGATCAAACAAGAGAGTTGTGCTCATGAACAGATCCCAATGTGGTGTTTGAAAATAAGTGATTCACATTTTAGCAATAAAAAACTATTCTAAACTATCAATGCAATTAATAAATTGACACAGTCCCCAACAACGACCCCAAAAACTTGACAGGTGATAATCAGGCTCGTGTGTGAATTAATCCACATCCGCACAAGTATACGTAGTCTGCACCAAATAATAAGTAAATTATTGATAACCACGGGGACTGTGATTCCCTAAAAGCTGAAGTTTAGAATAAACGGAACAAAGGGATTTTGATTGAGTTTGTCTTGAATGTAAGCTAAGAATTGAAAACAATAAGCTAAACAAATTGAGAAGAAAGACGCAGCTAAAGTACTCATGGAATGCGTTCACAATGCTTATGAAGAAATAATGTGGTGAGGAATAACTATCATACTTCGCCTACCAACGTCAGCTTCCACTTTCGTTCGCATTGAGTCCAACTTCCGTTGCAACTCAATGTATGTTAATCAGGCACGACGTATGTAGTAGTTAAGTATTATTTCTAAACTCAAGTTTAAAGCATAAAAGATTTCATACTAATCTACTGAACATGTAACTAGCCTTAGATCATTCCTCTTTCGAATTACAACCTTTTAGTTCATTTGGATGGCTAGTCGACACTTACTATTAAAATTAACTCCTAATTAACATGCTCTGGTTAATAGCTCCTTAGATCTTCTTAACACATGCGTCGGCTATTCCATTTTTTCTTAACGTTGCCTTAACGTAATTAGTTCATAATGCAAATAAGAATCACAAATAACGACATGGAAAACAACATGGTGAAATTGTATTTATAAATTACAAAATGAGTCTTAACAAAATAATAAAGAAAACAAATAAAATGTCTGAAAACGGAGTGTGAACTCTCTTTTTCCCACCCCTCGAACTCTCTCTATATGTTTGTCTTTTTCTACATTTTATAGGCTCCTTGAATTGCCATTGAAACTTTTCATGTTGAGCGGCTACTGAGTTATCGCGATAGATTTCCTCTGATTGATTTTGCCAATCACGTCTTTAAGGTAAGAATTCCATGATTACCGCAGATTGTCTTACTAGTGGTCTGATAGTTGACATTTGCTCTTCCCCTTATTCATCTTGGTGAGGCTTTTGTATCTCATCTGTGCTGCTCCCGCATAACTGCTTCCATATTCATTTCGCATTTTCTAGTTCCGCATTGCTTCACTTCAGTTTCTGCTTCACATCGCATTTCTTCAGTTTCTGTTCTGGATCAATCTTTTTGCAAAAAAATTGTTCATTAGTGTACAACTATTCTTTATCACGCATCCAGAATGTAACTTAGGCATTTTTCGCATAATAATTCATATTCCCTCGATTATTTTTCTAATGCATACGCACTAGTCTTTTCTACCTTTTATTCATTATATTCACCTTTTTCGCATTATATCTCCGCAAAAAAGTACAATAATGATTCTAAAATGTCCTAAATATTGACTCTATTTAAGATTCATCGACACTCCATCTTACTCGCATTCCCATTTTTTACGAGAGAACCAAGCACAAAGAATTAGATTGTCACTTTGTTAGACATAAGATCAATAATGGTTTTCTAAAACTCCTACCTGTTCGCAATGACAACCGTTGGCAAATCTGTTGACCAAAGCTTTAGTTGCTCCTTTGTTTTTCTCTCTATGTTCTAAGTTGGCTATTTTGAATCTTTTAGTCCAACTTGACAAGGGGATATTAGGAAAGTATTATAGGGCTCAATATACAATTACCCATTTGTTATATTAGTTAGTTATATTATGTTACCTTTTATTGTTGTTATACCTTGTATAAATACCCATCCTTTATCAATATCAAATACGGAATTCCTTTAATCTTCTTCACCTTTACTAATTGATATGAATCAATTAACAATAAAACCACATGCTAATAGTCATGTTTGTAAATAAATCCATATATCAAATTTAAATTTAAATTTACAAGCATATTTCAGGTAAATTGAAAATTGAGTATAGAGTCATAATCAAATTATTAATTAAATATCAAATTGGCTACTAAAATCAAATTGAAATTCTTTGTAGAGATTTTAAATTGAAACTAATTGAGATCAAATTAAAGTGTTGGAAAACTCATTTAAAAATTCATTTGAACATCTCAACTAAAGTCAAATTCATTTAAAATCTTAAATTAGAATCTTAATTTAAAGATGGAAGAATTATATAGTGACATGAAATAAAGATATAAAAGAAATTTAATAATAAGAATAATAATACAAATAAAAATGAGAGAAAGTGGACACACCATAATTTATTCATCATCAATCCTCGCGATGTACAATGGAAATAGAACGCCTAGGTACTTTTTTAATAGCTTGATGTTTGAGGTTGAAATTCTTTCATAACCTCAATGTAAACATCTCTTCCCTTGAACTTATGATGATATTATCTAAAGGACAAGTTAAAATTTTACATCTTCATCACCTATTCCATATTTATGATGTCACATTGAATCTCTATTATTTGAGTTAGTGAACTCCTAATTTTTGTCAATGGAGAAGTTTCAAATGACTAATTGAAGATGATGGAGGAAATGAGAGAACGTATCCCCTCTATTCTACCTCTAAAGTTTAGTCCTTTGATATTTCTTTTCTTCGTTTACTTTTGGCCTTTCTCCTTTCGCTAGTGTTTTTCCCCTTTTCTTAATGTGTCAATTCAAGTTTCTTTTATTGTGAAATTGTGGAGTAAAACTAGGTGAGTGGGGAAGTGGAGTGGTGGTGAGAAACTTGAAGAAAAAGAAAAACATCAGAGGATATATATGGATGAGAAAGATTATTATTATTATTATTATTATTTATTTATTTTTTTTTCATTTTGTTTTTCCTTATCATTTTCCCTTTTTTAGTTATTTATTTATTTATTTTTCTTTCCTTTTAATTTTAAAGCAACATATATAAAATTTAAAACTAAATATTAAGTCATTAAACCTATATTTAAATTAATTTATCTTTTTTTAAAAAAAGTAGTTTTCGTTTTTCACGATTTGATTAAAAATTTAAATCTTTTAATGAAATTTATTATTGAGAAATTAGAAGATCAAGACAGATTTAAGAAAATTTGTTGTAGATAACAAATTATAGCATCCGTATTTTAGTTATAGATTTTTTAAAAATATATTTTATATATAATAAATATTTTCAATTTTTATTGTTTTCCATCCATTTCACTTCCATTAAATTTTATTTAATTGATGATGATAAATTTGACTTAATTAAAACCATGAGTTTATACGGTCAGAAAAAAAAAAAAAAACATGAGTTTAATTTTAACTATTGCTATATTTAAACTTTTTTCTACAATTTTGACATATATATATATATATATATATATATTTTTTTTTTATAATTCACTAAAAATCTCCTAAATTTAATTTTCACATACCAAATGGTTAGGAAATGAACTTAAGATTTTAGTTGTTTTACATTTCTAAAAGAGAAATGCTAGGAAATAACTAGATTTAGAGAAAAAATAGATGTTATGACTTATTTGTATTGGACTTTGAATCGATGGCTAAAAAAAAAAATTAGGAGGAAAGATGAATGTTTCCTTCTCTAAATTATCCTTTAGTTTTTTTCTTTTAAGTGTTTAACGAAAAAAAAAAAAAATCAATTTCCCCCTAAATTATCCTTTAGTTCTTTTTTTATTTTTATAATATTTAATTTTTCCTAAATCTAAGCATAACTAACCACTTGTTATTTTATAATATTTCAAAATTAAAATACTAATAATAGTTAATTAGAAACAGATCCCTAAGAATTGGGGGAGGTGGCTAAAAAAAAAAAATTGAAAATCACGATTGACTACACCAGGAAAACAAAAAGGAATTGAAGATCACGTTCAATCAAAGTTACCGATCACTATGTATAGTGAATGTACAAACATAGCGCATACTGATAAATTGAAGGAACTACATATACGGTGCATAATTTAGAAAAACAGAAACAGTGTCATTGGTGATAGGGGCACATGGACATATTCAAGGAGGGAAAGCGAACAGTATATACTAATGATCTAATTCATACGCATATACACATTTCAAACAAGATTAACAGCTATAACACAAAAAGAACGAATAAATACATAGCATAAATGGGGTCTCAGTCTTACATATACTTATGTAGGAAATCCACTAGACCAAAACCAACGATGTCAACCCCGAAACAAAATGCACTTGTAACGGCTTAGTTTTCCATTTCGGTTCCCCAGGTATGTTCGATTGTTTATTCGGTTGGGACGTTAGGGCAGTTTGAATTTTTAGGGGCATTTTGGTAATTTTGCCTTCAAGGTTAGTTCCGTAATTAATCAGGGTTCAGGGC
The DNA here is from genome assembly GCA_037833695.1 of Sechiopsis laciniata. Classification (NCBI taxonomy): domain Eukaryota; kingdom Viridiplantae; phylum Streptophyta; class Magnoliopsida; order Cucurbitales; family Cucurbitaceae; genus Sechiopsis; species Sechiopsis laciniata. The sequence goes on from JBBMKA010031364.1 coordinate 16,245, forward strand.
TGTTTTTGTTATTTGCTGAGTTCGGGTTACTTTTACGATTTCAGGTTTCCAGGGCTAGCGTTGCTTTTTGGGAAGTTGGAGGCCCTTTTGGTTAAAAGATATTAAAGAGGAAAATAGTCGTTTAAGTTTTCCCTCACGAGGACTCGAAGCCGAGATTGCTTGAGGACTCTATTTAATCATCCTTTTTCTCCAAATCCCAAAGCCATAGCCACACCTCATTCTTCTCCTTCTCGAATTCTCTCTTCTCGTTCTCTTTATTTTGCCGAGACCCAAATCACCATTTCCATTTTCGAAAATACCTACCCAAACCCTAGCTGATCGCCTTGTTGCAGCATCCTCTGTTAGCCTTCGCTCGCCTGTAGCAGCACGCCCACGCGATCGCCAGCTGCTCTCACCTAGCCGATCCTCGCCGCACTCAAGTGATCACAGCCTCATGATCATCCAGCCTGAGCTTCGCCCTTCGTCTAGTGCAGCCCACGCCTTCGGTGCACAGCTCACCCGCCTTACACAGCAGCTCGTCCTCGAATGCCGACAGCGATAGTAGCCTTGCGATCTCGTTTCCACGCCCAGCCCTACACGTCTTCGTTATAGCAGCGCCATCGCTATGTCTTTTCCACACTCTCGCGAGCGCCAGCCATTTCGATCGCACCTTGCCGCAGCCTCGCACATTTGCTTTTGCCAAAACGTTCCATGCCTTGCACGCACAGTTGAGAGCAGCCTCTGTCCTTGCCGAGAGCCTTGTGCCTTCTTGGTTTTGGGGTATTGTTTCCGAGCCTTGTGTGTTGGTCGTTTGTTACTTAGTTTATTAGAGTTTAATTGTATGTTTGTTATTATTGCTAGGTTCGTGTTGGTTTTTCAACTCAATGAGCACTATTTATCTGTTTTTGATTTCTGCTTATTTTCCAGATAAGGATTCCTTACTGGGGTTGTGTGGACCCTACGAAATATTCATTGATTGTATTCTTGTTGCATGTTTACTATTTACGAGCATGTTTAGTGGATAGGATTATATGTTGTTCTGTTCTACTAGCATGATTGTTCTAGTTTCCACATGTTAGTGCCATGCTAGGTTTGTTCTTCCAGCATGCTTTGATTCTTGTTTTAAGCTCGTAGTAATGCTAGGATTTATATGTTGTTGAGCATGTTTGATTGATAGGGAACAGGGTTGAGTATTCTTATATAGAACTTGTCAGGTTTTCATCATCTAGAGGCTGAGAGCGGACATAAAGTAATTTTTCCCCACAGGTTGGGACCAGCGACCTTGGTATTTGCTCAAACCTGACCTCCTGAAAGGCTGTCATCAAGTCTTTTACCTTACGCAGGTAAGCATTCATTAGGGCCTCCTTAGCTTGGTACGTTGCCTTAACTTGGTTAACTACCAGTTGAGAGTCACTTTTGATGCTCAAATGAGTGGCTCCTACGGCGATTGCCACTTGGAGGTCAGCTATCAGCGCCTCGTACTCAGTCTCATTATTGGAAGTTTTGAACGTGAAATGGAGAGCGTATTCAAAATGGTCCCCCTCTGGGAACTGGAGTACTAAGCCGGCTTCACACCTTTTTTTGTTCAACGACCCGTCTATGTAGAAAACCCATGGTTCAGGTGTTGTCACCACAAACACTTCGCCATTGCCTTTAGATGTGAGCTCGACAATGACATCTGCCACTGCTTAACCTTTGATTGTCTGTGTGGCTTGGTATTGGACGTCGTACTCGCTGAGCTCCACCGCCCATTTCAGCAGTCGCCTGGATGCTTCCAGTTTCTGTAGCATCTGTCGCAAAGGGTAATTGGTTAGAACCACGATCTTATGTGCCTGGAGATAAGGTCGTAGTCGTCTTGCCGACATCACCAGAGCCAGGGCTAGCTTCTCTACCTGTGGGTAGCGAGTCTCAGCGCCTACCATGGATTTGCTGGTGTAGTAGATGGGCAGTTGGTGCCCATTTTCGTCTCTGATTAACACTAAACTGACGGCTTTATCTGACGTCGCAATGTATAGAAATAAATCTTCCCCAGGTACTGGTTTAGACAGAAGGGCGCCGTGGTGAGGTATACTTTGAGCAGGCTCAGGGTGGTGTCGCACTCTTTCGTCCAGTCGAATCTTCCTTTACACTTCAATGCTTTGAAAAATGGCTGGCACTTGTCTGTTGCCCGACTGATAAATCGATTGAGTGTAGCAACCTTTCTGTTTAAGCTCTAAAGCTGCTTTAATGTTCGAGGTGGCTCTAATTTTAACACTGCCTGAATTTTCTCTGGGTTGGCTTCGATCCCTCGTTGATGTATTAGGAATCTGAGGAATTTTCTAGATTTTACTCTAAACGTGCACTTGTTTGGGTTCAGTTTCATATGATATTGCCTCAGTGTGTGAAATGCTTGTGATAGATCCCCTACATGCTCCTCTGACAGTTTACTCTTTACCAGCATGTTGTCGACGTACACCTCCATGTTTTTCCCTATAAGATGAGAGAACATGCGGTTAACCAAACGTTGATAAGTTGCACTAGCATTTTTTAAGCCCAAAGTCATGACGTTGTAACAATACAAACCTCGGCTGGTCACAAATGAAATTTTTTCTTGATCTAGGGCATGCATTCAAATTTGGTTGTACCCCAAATATGCATCCATGAATGACAGGATCTCATGACCGGAGGTGGCGTCTACAAGTTGGTCTATCCGAGGTAAGGGGAAGCTGTCTTTAGGACAAGCCTTGTTGAGGTCAGTGAAGTCGATGCAGGTGCACCATTTCCCATTAGGCTTTTTAACCAACACCACGTTGGACAACCACTCGGGGTAATGCACCTCCCTGATAAACTTTGTTTTGAGCAACTCGTGCACTTGTTCAGCGATTACCTCATTTCTTTCGTTGTTAAAGGCCCTGGGTTTTTACCGAATGGGATTGTGATCCTAATCAATGTTTAGGCGGTGTACCATGACCTTCGGATCCACCCCAGGCATGTCTTCAGGAGACCATGTGAATACGTCGCTGTTATTCCAGAGGAACGTAATAAGGCTCGTCCGGTGTTCGCGGCTCAAGCTGGTCCCTATTTGTACCACTTGATCTTCTAATAGCAGGTGTACTACTTCCAATCGTTCGGTAGGCTCTCCTCGGTGGTCGGCCTCCAGTCCATTGCTGGAGTCGTTGATGCCTAGCAGTGGCTCTAGACAACGCCTTTCCTCAGGTACCGCACCCGATTGGTTGGGTGTGGCATTTCCTGAGGTAATGTTTTGTGGGTCTATTTCCACCATTCGAACATCCGTTACACTTGTTACACCTCGGAGGGTAGTGTGGTAGCATTCTCGCTAGGTCTATTGTTCTCCCCATCTGCATCCAATTCTCGTCGAGGTTGGAAACTTCATCATTTGGTGATATGTTGATGGTACTGCGGAGAGCTGGTGAATGGTTGGCCTTCCGATGATAGCGTTGTATGCTGAGCCGTCCGGAACCACCAAGAAGGTGACAAAAGTAAGAACTTAATGGTCACCTACTCCTTCAGGGTATACGGTGCTGTCCCTAAACCCAACTAGTGGGGTGGAGCATGGGGACAACCTCTCGCGCCCCAGTTTCATGGTGTCGTAAGCTTGTAATGATAGAATGTCAGCTGAGCTTCCTCCATCGATTAGTATCCTCCAAACTTTAATGTTGGCCACCGTTAAAGCTACCACCAGCGCATCATTGTGGGGTTGATGCAATTTACATGCGTCCGTGGCTAAGAAATTGATGGCATCATCCGCTGCCGCCATGATTCGCACCTCCTCAGAGTTTGGTGACTCCCGGGCCTCTCGTGCACATGCTTTCCTCTTCCGGCTCGAGGCACCTCCTACTGGGCCACCTAGGATGGTGTGGATTTCTTGAGGAGGTGGGAAGTCCCCTACGTTCTATTTCTTGCTCGGGCGTTCGGTGGATCTTTGCTTATTTTCAACATATTCTTTCAATTGCTCTTTTTGGATTAGGGCCTAAATAGTTTCCTTTAAGTTGTAACAATCGGAGGTGGCGTGTCCATAATCTCGATGAAATAGACAGTATTTGTCTTTGTTACGTCGATGAGATCCTACTTTCAATTTACATGCCATTTCAGTGGTTCTTTATCTTGGATCTCCATCAAAATCTGCTCTAGAGGTACTACGGTACGAATATATTTTTTAAACTTGCTCGGGGGTAACCCCTTATGAGTAGGCGCATCTCGATCATGAGGTCGATCGTCTAGGTGCCTTTTTTAAGTCTCTGCCCGATTTGGTTGTACTCTATCTGCCCTTCGTTCTCTGTCGGTCTGTAAACGCTTGTCCTCTAGGGCATGCCTGGATTTAAGGAGCTCCCCTGCGCTCATATACTTCTGCACCCGAGTAAGCACCTCCACGTAGGTTGTAGGGGCCTTTTTTTCCAAATGACCACAAGAATTTTTCGTCTTTCAACCCGGTGATGATGGCTATAAGGGCTGCACCATCAGTGCAACCTTCTACCTATAACGCTTCGTTGTTGAAGCGAGCCACATATTCTCTCAGACTTTCGTGACTTCCTTGCCTTATTGTTAGTAGGTGGGTAGCTGGTTTTTTCTAATCTCGCCCCCACAGAAATTGTGTAATGAAAGCCTTGGCCAACTCTCGGAAAGATTTGATTGATTTCTTTTTTAACTGTCGAAACCACCGTCGGGCTGGCCCTGTAAGAGTGAAGGAAAATGCTCGACATTGATAGTATCCCAGACTCCGTGGAGCTCCATCTACGACCGAAAAGTATCCAGATGATCGACTGGATCTTTGGATCCATCGTAAGCCTTCATGGTTGGCAATTTAAAATTGGTCGGTACCTCTTCAGCCATGATTTCGTCAGAGAAGGGAGGGTCGACTTGGTCTACAAGGTTGTCCAAGTCAAGGCCATCTTGGTTCTGTGCTCTCCGCGTATCTCCTAATTGGTCTTGGAGTTACCGTAGCTCGGCGGCCCACGACTAGCTTTCAACCTTCTGATCCCGTAGATCCTTCATTCGGAGGTTTATCAACGTTCGGAGGTCAGTCCCCATGTCTGACTGTGCTGCCCCTACTAAGGTAGGTCTGGGCCCCTATTCAATTCTGGTTATTTTCGGAGCTAATATGGAAGTTAGGTACCTACTGGAAACAGGCCTGGTTCGAGAGCGAGAGTCTTCCACTCACGACACCGTTCGGACAGGTTTGGGATGCCTCCTCCTTCTGTCATTGCCCCCGAGAACTAATCGCTCAACAAGTCTTTGGCGATGTACTGTGGTCTCGGTAGGTTCTCCTACCGCCGGGGCCTTTCCCTTAGTCGGGTCGCGCACAAGTGAAGGAGTTTCTGAGCGAGTTTCTGGGGCAGGTTCTATGCGTTGACGCGTAGTGTTTGGCCTCGTGGTGACAGCTGGGCATTTTTCTCTAACAATGGGTCTTTCCCTAGGAGGGGGTCGTGTCTTTACTCGCCACTCGCCCCTGGCCTGAGGGTCCATCTCATTTTGACATAGTATCCTTGTCGGAGGCCTATCCCCGCCTGCTGTAGGGACAGTTGGGGGTCGATTGATCAAATCTCGAAGCTGATTGATGGTTTCAGCCATCTCTTATATTTTTCGTTCAAGTGCTGCCACCTTCGGGTCCTCTAGATTTTTTATCATCGGCCTCTGCTCTGTTTCCATCGCAGGTTGGGTCTCTGGGTTTTCCATCGCGTCGTGTCGGGTGAGTACACTTCTAGAAGCTCTCTCGTTATCAAATTCCCCGTCGTTTACATGATTACTGTGACTCGCGCTATTCATCCTTCAACCAAAACTCTGACGTTTTACAGCTTACCCTTGGGTAGAACACGTATCGTCCACACAGACGATGCCAACTGTTGATGCTGGATTTTGGTCTTCCGTATCAACGATGAATTTATTTAGAGACGGAACGTCTTGCCTGCAAACAGATACAAGAACTGGGCACCAGTGTGGTACGATCCACGTAGACTTTGATGCCTAAGTCAGTATTGTAAGAGTCGGGTTCAGAGTTATAGGTTGGAAGTTTTCTTCTTGTAGCATCATTCTTGAGTTTTCTCATAAGGCATGATTCCCCGGGCGTCCGCCATTCTTCTATCCACGTCTGCATCTTTCGGGAGTGGGTTTCGTTGAGCGACCACGAATACACCTCCAGATGCACTTTCTCTGCCACTTGGGAAAGGTGAGGGACGACTAAGTCAAATCGGACCCGTTGCTCTCCTCGAATGGGCCCTCTTAATATCTGGTCTGCACATGGGCACGCTTATGGGCTGGATACAAATCCGGCCCATGTGCACACGCCTAAACGGGCTGGACCCACGTTCGGCCCGTACTCACACACGTGTATAGGGGCCAGATTTACGTTCGGCCCGCACCCGCACACTCGCACGGGGGTCAGACACGTGTCTGACCCTCACACTAGGGTCGAACACGTGTTCGACCCTCACCTATGGGGGTCCCCACATGTTCGATCCTCTTTCCGAGGACCAAATTTATGGGTTTGGCCCAATCTTGTCTTCCCAGCCTCTTTCTTGGGCTTTCTCGGGCTTGCCTTTGGGCCTGTCGAGAATGGGTCGCAAGCCCGATGCTATGGCGAAAATCCTCCTACAACAGAATGGATCGTTAAAAAAGTAAATTAGAAATTAGAATACTTACATGAAACTTGTAAAAATATATTCTTTTAGAAAATAAAGAAATAAGAAGTGGCAAGGTATGGTGATCTTATTAAAGAAGTAATAATTACTTAGCAAAAGTAAGCTAGTAAAATATTTGTCTTAACAAAGTGAAGGGAGAGAATTTTTTTTTTTAATTTCAATTTTTTTTCTTTGTGCGGCCTAACTTTATTAAATTTTATTTCGTAATAGTTTGTTTTATATATTGTTTAAAATATTAACAACTTAGAAAAATAAAACAATTAAAGTGTCATTTTAGTCCATATGCTTTCAATTTTGTTCAATTTTGATTATTGATAAATCTCAAGAATTGAAAGTTAAAGTAGCTTAAATTAATACATTTATGGATAAAATTTGCTATAATTAATTGTTAGGAACTAGAATTTCGACCCCACAGACTACAAACGAAGCCTAAGAGAAACATCCTATAATTTTTGTTTAGGATAAATTTTTTAAGTTTGTTGCAACAAAATGTGCATGATTGAGTAAAAATTATTAAATGTTAAAGAGATTTGATACTTGTAGTTTGATTGCAGCGAAACTTGGGGAAGCGAAGCAGATTGTAAGAAGGAGACCTCTCCCAAATGGAAGAAAGACGGCTCAAATAGTCCTGGAAGAACCTATTTTGTTCTTGCGAAGCAAAAACTGAGCAAAGGAATGGTTGGAGCAAACTATCTAATCAAGGGGACGCGTGGCAAAGATCCAAAGCTCAAGGATTAAATCTCAGTCGTTCGTACATTGTCGGCTCTAACGCAAGAAAAGAACGGATCGTGGAGCAGGAGAATGTCAGAGTAGAGCAGCTTTCGACTGAGCAGCGATCGTGGAGTAGAGGTACGCAAGTTTTTGTCAGGGACTCTATATAAGACGAGCATCTCTTCAATGAAAAGGGTTCAGAATTTTAGGCATTTTCTTCCAGTTACCATTTTTAGAGCTTTCTTCTCCATTCCGACCAACATTTACTTCCATTTAGTTTTCAAGCCACCGGAGCGATTTTGTCGGGCTTTAGATCTTTCTTGCTTTCTAGCCTAGTTTACTTGCATTTTAAGATAATTTGATTGTAACTAGAGCTTCATCGGAGGAATTTCAAGTTTATCAAGGTTCAGGAGTTTTCTAATCCATTGTCTTAATTATTACTTGTTTTCTTTTCGTCTAGTGCATCAGTCTATTTACTTAATCATTTGTTAAATCATATTTACCATTTCTTCAACTGGTTTAAGTATGTTCACTGATATGAGTAGCTAAATCCGTTATCAGAAGGTTATGGGGAAGTAAGGGTTTAGCCTAGGCGAAAAGGGAACGCGAACTGGACTTATTATGCATGTTGTCTTAATTTTATATACATTTCGTTGTCAAACCAACTGTATTAACTCTATTTTGTTTCGAGAGAATAGAAATAGAGCGAACTTACATGTATATTTGTTGGTTATTTGATGATTATTCTCAAATTATTTGTTTCCATATTTATTGGATTAGTATCTTGTATTTATAATAT
>JBBMKA010031375.1:0-24367 GCA_037833695.1 Sechiopsis laciniata
AACTTAATTTAGAGAGATACATGGAATAAATCTTAACAAATTAGCTTGACTTAACAAACTAGCTTGATTTCCTACACCAACCAACATTTATGAGGCTTTACAACACCCTGGTTGGAGAAAGGCAATTCAAGAAGAGTTTGAAGCTCTTAAAAAAAATGAAACATGGAAGGTGACAAATCTTCCAAGTGGAAAACGTATAGTGGGATGCAAGTGGGTTTTTACAGTGAAGCACAAAGCAGATGGAAATGTTAAGAGATTGAAGGATAGACTAGTTGCTAAAGGGTTCACTCAGTCGTATGGCATTGATTACCAAGTAACATTTGCTCCTCTTGCTAAGCTTAATACTATAAGAATTATCTTGTCACTAGCAGTCAATTTAGACTAGGGACTTCAACAGCTAGATATAAAAAATGCATTTTTAAATGGAGACCTAGAAGAAGAAGTTTACATAGATATTCCTCCTGGATATGAAGAAAATTTCAATTCGACAGATGTATGCAAGTTTAAGAAATCCCTCTATGGACTCAAGCAATCTCCTCGTGCTTAGTTCGACAGGTTTGCCAGTTTTGTTATTAGTCTCGCATATTTATAGTGTCAATCAGATCATACACTATTTGTCAAACGAAGGTCTGAAAATTATATTGCTCTTTTAATAGTATATGTTGATAACATCATACTTTCTGGAAATGATGAGGAAGAACTACAAAAGTTGAAAGATCACTTAGCTTAAGAGTTTGAAGTCAATGATCCTAGAAACCTTAGATATTTCTTGGGAATGGAGGTTACACGATAAAAAATAGGCATAATTGTATCTCAAAGGAAGTATAAGTTAGATATTCTTAAAGAGACTTGCATGTTGGGATGTAAACCAGCAGCTTGTCCTATAAATCCTCAAAAGAAACTTGGAGTTCATAACGAGAGCAACCCTATGGATAAGGGGAGATACCAACGACTGGTAAGACGTCTCATATACCTTTCTCATACTCGTCTAGATATTGGATTTGTTGTTAGTGTAATTAGTCAATTTATGCATAACCCAAATGAAGAACATATGGAAGAGGTGTACAAAATTCTCCGATATTTGAAAATGACTCTAGGGAAAGGGTTGTTATTCAAGAAAACTTACAAGAGAAATATTGAGATATATTCAGATGCAAATTGGGCTAGTGATATTACAGATAGAAAGTCTACGTCAGGATATTGTTCATTCGTATGGGGCAATCTTGTCACATGGAAAAGTAAGAAACAATCTGTAGTTGTCAGAAGTACTGCAGAAGCTGAACACGGAGCACTTGCTCATGGCATATGTCAGGGTATATGGATTCAGAGGGTCCTCAGTGAATTAGGAAAGAATGACTTACCCCCAATTCAGATGTTGTGTGATAATCAAGCTGCTATAAGCATTGCCAAGAACCCTGTTCACCATGATAAGACAAAATATGTTGAAATTGACCAGCACTTCATCTCAGAGAAAGTTAATAATGAAGTGGTTCAACTCACCTATGTTCCCATCAAACATCAGCTGGCAGATATTCTCATTAAATCACTACCAAGACCTAACATTGAAGATTTAAGTAGCTAGTTGGGTTTGTATAACATGTACAATCCAACTTGAGGGGGAGTGTTGAAAATCCTAAATAGTTAGGAAGGGTATTTTTGTAATTGTATATTTCTTCTATTTTAAATAGGATAGATTTTTTCTATATCTTATTCCTTTTTGCAAGTTTACATGAGATTAGGAAACCCTAGCATTTGTATATATATACTTGGCATTCTATCAAGAATTAAATAAGAAAAGAAGAGGTTTTCTTCAGAAACCCCTGATCTACCTCTTATTTAACCAATGTGGGATTACCACTGTTTGTATTCTCAACAGGAAGTCAAAATAGATTACCACTTTGTATTCTCAATAGGAAGTCAAAATCTAGTGTTAATCTAAATCTTCTCACTAATGAAGTGATGATCTATCTCAACATGCTTCATTTGAATGTGATGTAGCGACCCTTTTCTACTCATTGTTGATCGGGCATCCACTCAAAGAAGGCCATCTGGACCAATCTTATCTATGTTTTCTTTTGGAAATGGTGGATGGAAAGAAACAAACTGGATCTTCAACGACAATCATCATCTTTTTTATGGCCTTATTGACTCCACTCCACGACAAATTGGGTTATATTGGTGCCATTGTTCACCTTCTTTTTGCTCCTATGATCTTACTACGTTATTCAATCATTGGCAAAATTTTTGTAATCTCTTTTGATAAATTACATTGTACTTTTTTCATTCATCAATGAAAAGTATCTGTTTCCTATAAAAAAAAATGCACCAGATTCTTCACGATATCTATAGTTGATTGATTATCACACAAGACTTTTGTAGAAACTTCTATCTTTACCTTCAATTCAGGAAGAAGTTGTTTGAGCCAAATTCCTTCATATATTTTAATTGGTTGTTTCTTGCCGTGCTAGGTAAATAGATTTTCCACACTACTGTCCTGTAGCTGACTTTCTATCAATAGGAGAGCTAGTCCAATCGACATCTGATAAACTTCTAATGATCGACTCGTAGTCTAAATGGGTGTTCCCTTTACAATATTGGTGGTTAACACTGTCAGTTACAAGATAGTTTGAAATTTAAGACAAAAACTTCACCCCATTTTCCCACTTTTTTACAAAAAAAATTATAATAAAATAAAGGTGTTCGAACTATTTTATCGACATGAGTGTTCTATATCAAAAAAAAAATCCCAAATATTTGAAACGATTTATGCTTTAACATATGCAGAGTGTTGTTCTCTTCTCATCAGGAAAATTTAACTTGAAATGGAATGAATAAGATTTTTTGGGGAAGTTCAAAATTTTGCAGATTTAAAGTATTAAACCCTCTTATTAGCTTCCAGATACTACTGGAGTTTTTGCTACTTCTTCACTCTTCGATTCATAGCAAACATCTTTTCATCAACAGTTTTGAGCTTGTCTTGTATTCTAAAGTTATTCTTACTTATTCTCTGTTTTTGTAATTTTTTTTACTTTACCAAGTCGTTTTATTGTTCTTATATAGGGCTCTTATGTTTTTGTTTTATTCTCTTCCAATGTTTGTTGGTCCTATATTTTTTTGAAACAAGAGACCAACTTCTCATTGAAATTATGAATATGAAATAATAAAGAAAAATACACCAAAAAAAAAAAATCAGATTGGCGAAGTGCAGCACAATAAAAAGAATACAAGAGACTAGAAAACGCTTGATGGAACAATGCTCTATACTCTGACTCAGCACTATACTCTATAATCAGAACTAAGCACCTTTTGAGAGTTTTTAAAACACTTGATGGAACAATGGAATTCTCAGGGTAACTGTTCATGGACATGTTAACATCTCCTCCTCCCATGCACCAAGTAAAATCCACATTTCTCATAAATGCTTCCTTTCTTTGTAGTCGTTAGGGTCTTCTAATATCTATACCGAATAAGAGTACAAAAGGTAAGAATTTCATCAAGTAACCAAGTTGTTCAATGATTGTAAGTAAAAGAGTAAGCATTATACATCAAATATGTGTGTTGGACTAAATTTTTTGAAGTCTATTACTACTCAAACAATAACAACAACGACGTCGTTTTGATTAGGTTTGTAAATATTAAAAAAAAACACACACACACAAAAAGCAACGACGCCGTTTTGGTTAGTTTTGAAAAAAAACAACAAAGCCCTGAGATCGCGTGCCTTTGGCGCCTGAGGGCTTCAAGGAAAGGCATGAGAAAAGCGCGCATTTGTGATGTCGGTGCGACTTTTCCAAGCAAGGCGCCATTAGTACGCCTTGCGACTTTTTTCTAACTCTACCATTTTAATGTTGATACATGCTGTTTTCAGTTGAATAATATAAGGATGAATATTCTAACTCTACCATTTTAAGTCACAAGAAACATCCCATTTTATACTAAAAAATTTAAAAAAAAAAAAAAAATCACAAAGAATTAGCTTTAGTTACATTATGAACAACGGAGTAACCCCACTCTTAATAATTTAATGCAGAAAGTGATGCGATGGTTTTAATTTGAAGTTTATAACTCAATCGTAACCTGGGTTCAATTTCGTATTAAAAAAGATGGGATGTCCACTAAATTATGTTCTCATTTTTATTACAATAATTCGTGTATGTCATATTTGGGTTCTTATATATATGGGCTAAAATGGAAAAGTATTTACAATATTAAGTAACAAAAAAAATAGTAATCATAGTTAAAAAAATATATGGTATTCGGTATTATTAATGCATAACACTATATTAATACAACTAATAACATATATTATTGTATTAATAATACATAATACTATATTACTGTATTAATAATACAAAATACTATATTAATAATAAAATAATAGTGTATAATGAGTATTAATGATATCGTATGTTTGATTATGGATGTAAATATTTTTAAATTTGTCTAAATCTGTAATTATTTTGTGAAATTGAACTATCCAGCACAATTTCCCTATCATATTTTATATGTATATGTAATTTTTTTTTTTTTCAATGCACGTAATATTGGAGAATACTATATAACAAATATTTAGCTCAAAATCCATTTCATTAGATTTTCTAAGAAATGAAAAATTGTTGTAGATGAGTAGATATCAAATTTTAGTATCCATATTTTAATTATAGTTATTTTTAAAAAATATTTATACATTGCAAAATATGAAATATTTAAGTTGATTAAACCCTATTAATTTCAAATTTCACGGATTTAAATCTATCAATTTCACTTTATTGAAGTTTATCTGTTTCACTTGTTTTACTTAATTGAAAGTTATCAATTTAAGGCGATTAAATCAGTTTTATTTTTTATTTATTTTTTTGTCATATTTGAATGTTTTCTAAAATTTTGATATCTATATATATAATTATTTTGAGAAATTTAACCCAGATAGATACTTTTAGTATGTCTATTGCAATTATAGCATTTTTTTTAAAAAAAAGTAATTCATTTATAGGAATTTTTTTTATTTCATTTTTTAAAAATGAAATTCTAACTTTCTTTTTAAGTAAAAGTCCGTGTGATTGAAAGTTATAAGTGAATCGATTGAATCTATCAACGAATTGATTAAAGGTTATCAGAAAACAAACTAAAAGATATCAACTAAAAATTGATTGAAATTTATCTACTAAAAATTGATGAAATACCATCGATTGAAAATTAATTGAATCGTGGCATTTTGGTCATTTTATAGAAACCGCTACATTTTTGTGCTACATTTGCCATTACTTTTAAAACGGCACTCAATTTTCTTTTAAGAAAAATATTTAATTAGTCAAAAACAAAAAGTGATTTTGAAAATTATATAATTTTTTAATTTTTAAAATTTGGCTTGATTTTTTAGAACATACATAAAAATAGATGATAACTATCATAGAGTGGCTAATGTGAGTTCAATTCATAAAAACCATCTCCATTAAAATTTTGGTATTTGACTCTCATATTATTTGAGAGTAATAATGTCATCTAGATAGGGTTAGGGTTTGCTGTCCTCCTCTCTTAATTTTCACTCTCTCATTTTTATATAACATTTACATGTATTATAATTTTATTATTTTTACAATTATTTTCTGTCCAGTACTTTTATTACTTTTTTTAATGAAGGAAAAATTGCACAAATCATCCTAAAGTATAGATTTGTAACAATTACACTCTTAATTTTTTAATTTAATCAATAAAATTTGAAAGTGTTGAAATTAACCTCAAATTTAAATTTATGTCAAAAATAAGACGGACAAAATTGTCATTTAAAAATCATATATTTTTCTTCTTTTTTTTCTTTTTTCCTTCCACCTTCGTATTTTTCTCACTCTCCTAACATTCTCATTTGCGCTAAAACTATTGAGGGCAAGAAAATGCATGAACATTTTGATTTGTATACATCGCTCAATAAAATCTTGAGACTAAATAAAATTGGAAAAAGAATCTAAGCCAAAATCAAGATCACATGAGGAGAAACAAATATTAACCTAATTCTTCAGCTATAAAGTATAACACAAATATCATACTAGTCACAACATACATAAAACCATGAAAACACTAACACTCAGTATAAAATATTATAATCTCACAATTATCTCACGTTGGAAAGAGCGGAGGCTTCATAACAATATAAAAGAGATATGAGTTACTCCACTTATTGTCAATTAATTTTGAGGTAGAACCTCATATTCTCTAATATGGTACTAGAGCCCATAAAGTCCAACCGATCAATAAAAATGATATGGCTTACTCCCCTATTTATACATATTTCTCTTTAAAAAATATAACATTCTTATTTAACTTGGGCTAAACTTACAACCTTATCTCCATCTAGAAATAAGCCTCATATTAGGTCAATTACAAAAGGTCAAGTGGAATTTGAACTAAATTTTTGTTAGCATTTAACATTTCTGTCTTCTTTTGTAGAAAAATGAGCACCCAGACTTTTGCCGAGTCAACTTGACCATTTATGAGTTTTTTTTTTTATTTTTATTTTTTTTTTTGGAAAGGGACCAACCCCAAAAGCCAACATGTGTAGTGGGTGAGTAATTGCTACTCACTTTTTAAATGGAGTAAAAATGTAGGTTTGAAAGATATTTCTAATCCTCTTAAAAGTTCATGTATTTACAATTTTTTATCTTTTATTTTGTCTTGATTCAAGTTGTGAATCGAGATAGGGATGCAAGACAAAATTAAAAAATCGCTCAAACCGATTGAAATCGTCTATGTAACCGATTTAGTTGAGTGGTTTTGGTTTAGAATTTAGAAAACTAAAGTTTATCGGTTTGGTTTCGTGATTATAAATTTATAAAATTAGTTTCATAAACTAAGAAACAAGCGTGACTCAACTAACAAGTTTCCATAAAATTTCATCCTAGTTTATGTTGAGTGCGTGTTATGCAATCTTTTTATTTTATGTTTTAAGCGAATAAATATAACATTTTCATTTAATTTGGGCTAAACTCACAACCACATCTAGAAATAAGCCTCATATTTGGTCAAGTGGAATTGGAACTAAATTCTTGTTAGAATTTAATATTTCTTTCTTCTTTAGTGGAAAAATGAGAACCGAAAATTTGGCCGAGTCAACTTGACCATTTCTAAGGTTTTTTTTTTTTTTTTTTTTTTTTTTTTTTTTTTTTTTTTTTTTGTGAGGGAGTGCACAAACTCCGTAAGTTTATTTACTCAGTAATGGCTACTCACCTTTTAGGTGGGGTTTTATTATTTTTTATGTAAAAATATCGGTTTGAAAGAATATCATTTATTTACAATTTTTCGTATTTTGTTTTGTCTTGATCTAAATTGTAGATTGAGATGAAGTTGTCATTTCGAGAATTTTATATTTTTTTATGGGAGAATTGTTGTAAATTTGGTTCTTATTTAATGAAGTGTAAATTTTCAATTTTCAATTTGAAAAATGATCTCCCTTCTAAAATTTGATAGGGGTAACCATCAACATTTTTATTAAATTTGAATACATTTTTATTAAATTTGAATGATATAAAGAATGGTAAAATTATCATATAAAAAAACTCACCATTATTTTTTTCGTTATCGTTTAAGAAATTGCAGGTGTAATTTGAATTTATTTGAGATACAATTCTTTCATTGTTTATATTATCTAAATTTAATAAATGATGATTGCAACTCTCATCCAATTTTAAAGGAAATACTTAGATCAAATTGAAACTTTAGGAATATGATTGTTAAAATGGAGTGGTTTTTTGCACTTTTCTATTTTTAAAAATAAATAACAATTGAATGTAATAGATTCAAATCCATAACTTTTGGGTGAGATGAGTTATTTCCATTACATATATTCAACTTCAATTGTATTACTTTTTGCACAATTGCAATATTAATGGTTTGTATTTTAAAACGTGAAAGCTTTTTTAACCCTAATTTTACACCAAACTTATTAAAAGGGTGGATGTGTAATGTACAAGGAAATTGGACATCGAGATGTCGGGGCTCCGTGAGAACCCACTCGTTAGAGACGGTGAATCCCCATTTAAGTAGGAAATGTGGAATTGAGTGGGAAGAAAAAAATTCCCCACGAGCTAAATGAAAATAGAGACAGGAATGTATTCCTCATCCTCGTTTCTCCGTTGTCTGCCTGCCCTTTTTATATTCATTTTATTTTATTTGAATACATATATACATAAAAGTAGGAATATTTCCTTAAAAAATTCAATATCTATTTGAAAATTAATAATTATTTATAATTAAAAGTTAACTATTATTTTATTAATAATTAAAAGTTAACTATTTAACAATTTGTAAAAAAAGCGATTAAATTGAGATTTGAAAAAAAATAAATGGAGAATAATTCACCATGAATGTAATTCCCATAAATTTTTAGTGGAGAATCCCCGCCCTCATCTCCTGCAAAATTTAACTATAAATTTTGCGGGGATGAAGATTAAAAAGAACGACGGAGATGAGGAATACATAAATACGCAGTTACACAAAATGGACAACTTAGATCAATTTGATTACTATTTTTTTAAGAAATAAGTTTAGTTTCTCTCCATTGAATTTGATTTGGAAGTATTTGAATTCTTAGTTAAATTATAACAAAAACAAAATTTGATTTTTTCCCCTTCCAATCATGACTTAAATTTTAAAATTATGAATAAACGAAGTATCCCAACACAATAAAATTAAGGAGATTTTTCATGTATATTAATTAAAAAAAAAATGAATAACAACTTTTTAGAATAAATTTGTGCGAACCTGATAAAAAGATGAAAAAGCATGCACTTGATGACTTCAAACCGTGCAACTAGAGATGCTACGGGGCGAGACCGAAGAATGGCTTCCTCATCCCTGCCATCAAATTGTATTACCGTCTCCGTGAAATTCACCTTTTTTATTTAGCGGGGATCGCGATGGAGTTCCGTGTGAAATTTTTCCCCATTCAATTTTTTTTTTCTTTCATTTTTTTTTTTTAATAAAATAATGTTGTTTGGATATTAATTTCAAATAATTAAATTTCCATAGGAAACATTAAGTTTCAACTATATAGTTAATAATAAAAGAAAAATATTCATTTGAATAGATAATTTTACCAACATTTTTTTTAATCTAAAAATTAAAATGTAAAATAGAGAGAAAAAATAATTACAAAAAAATAAAAGGAAAATGTAAATGGGGCGAGGATCGAGGAAACGAGATAGTGTGGTCATTTAGCATGCACGAAATCTAATCATCGTTCATCTCCTCGTTATGGGTGGGTCCACCGCGAGAAAATTGAATATCTATAAGTACAACTGACAGTTTTTAATAAGTATACATATAATCTTCAATCAATGTCACAAACCTTCATCAATCAATGTTATAGATAGTTTTCAGTCAACAGAACAAATAGTTGTCAATCAAGAGACGATAAATAATATAATTGGAATATGCTAAAAACACCCAAAAATTATTCTATGAATGAAATATTTATTAAAAAAAATAATATAATTAAAACAATGAACTAGTTTTGATTAAAATATTTATGCGTTTTATTGAAAAGTTAATATTTTGAAACATCCATAAATTTATAAATTCTTTTAGATGGATTACTTAATTTAGCAATTAAAGAGCCTAAAGGAAATATTAAAAGAAATATATATAGTTGATTTGAGGTTAGTTTAATTTAAATTGTCTAATATTTTTGTTTCCACTGGATTTGGACATATGGTTTTATTTAAATAAATTAAAGAGCTAGGTTTGTTTTATAGAAATAGAAAAGATTTTTAATATAAAATAAATTTCTTATATTCCTCTCTCATTCTTCATTATTGTGCGTTTTTAATATAAAATAAATTCATATTCCAAGCATATTCCACTTTCTCTTTTCAAATCCACCTTAAACTCATTCCTTATTTCTCAGTTTCACAGGGCTAGAGAGCTCTGTTTGTGATTTCGAGACCAGTTTCGTGCTTAGGGAGACGAGGGCTTCGAAACAAGGTAAGGTTTGCTGGTTTTAATGGAGTTTACCGGCGAGGGGGTTTTGAAATCTGTTTCTTCTCTCGTAGCTTCACGGAGTTAGAGAGGTCCGTTCGCAATTCTAAGACCAGTTTCGTATTCAGGGTGACGAGACGAAAAGAAAGAGGTATGACTTGTCCCTTTTCCGTGGCAGCGCGCCGCCGCCACCACCTTTTTCCGACGACACGCCGTTAGCTTAGTTTTCCATCCTCACTCTTGTGGTGAACTCCATTTTAGCTCGTTGTGCTTTGTTTGCTCGTTTCGTTGACTTTTACTCGTATTTCTATGTTTAGGTGCTCTCGGGTTTCATCGTTTCGACTCGTGGGTTCTCTTAGTGTTTCGGTCAAGTCGTCGGGAAGGTAAAAAGTTTCATTATGATTTGGGTTTGTGGCTTAAAGCACGTGAATAGTGGCATGTTATGATTTACGAGAATTGAATGTTGGATGACTTGTCGCATGTATGTGTTGGTGTTGTGATTCACTGTTTGAACTTATTATTACTCATGGTAGCATGGAATCATATGTAGCTCATAAACTGTAAAGTCTCTATTGTTGTGCCCATGTGATTGTATCATCATTTCCCCAGATTGTACCTCTTACTTGTACGTGATGAACTGTTTATCTGTTTAACCTTATGATTGACTAGTTTGCCTTGGGATTACAATGTTGGTTGTTCCATTTATGTTAACCGTATACGTGCTGCAATATTTATATGCTCAGTTTCTCTGACTTGTCACCTAAGGGTTTGTTCGTAATTTGTTATGTTCGGCATTAGACTAACTAGGCCCGGTTATCGTGTTAACCACTTAGAGGAGCAGCTAGCTCACCCATTTTAGGACTTACGTTGCATGATCAATATAGTGTTTTTTATGTGACTCACTAGTGCTCCTTAGGAACTGAGCAAGGATATGAACCCTCTTTGCTTCGAGACACGTGGTTGGGCTGCACCAACCTACGGGTTGACTCCTTCATCCGACCAAGGGGTCGGATCTCATCCACGTGTCGTATTGTGTGCAGAACAACAAGTTTCTTACTTGTGAAGCACACGTTGCAGGTCGCACCAACCCTCGAGTGGGCCGATTGCACTCGCCTAGACTGGGCTAGATCTTGTGTGACTCTAGTGCTAGTTTTATCTCTCTGTTATACATGTGGAACCTTATATGTTTTGTGCATGGTCTCACTTGTTTTCCCCTCCAGTACGTAAGAGGAGGAGGCGGTCATGCCTTGCTTGACCCCGAGACTACTGAAAGAGGCCACTGAGACAGATGAAGGCGCGAAAAAATGTATGTCGGTGAGCCTGCATGCATTTGTGGGGATGTTGTCTGCAGGCAGGTCGGTCCTCCCGCATGCTAGGGGTTAGTAGATGACGTCCCGAGGTCAGCAGATGGCGTCCCTAGCCCGAGGTTTAAGGGCCTACAGTTTCCCTCACGTGTGGCTTTCCCTGACAGGGTCAGGTGACTTTATTTGGCATTTGTATATGCCCTTGCTGACACGACTCGTGTGTCATTGTCTTACCTCGAGGTTTAGGGATCTTGTGTGGTTCCCTCACTCGTGGTCCTCCCCGATAGGGTCGGGTGACTTTTGACATTTGTGTATGCCTTGTTGATACGCTATCAAAGTTATTCAGCCGAAGCGTGGCGGGTCCCTGATGTAAGTCAGGCTACTCCCGGGGCATTCTGGTATGTCTCTGTTGATACGTTATCAGAGGTGCGCAACGAAAGAGTGGTGGTTCCCTGACATAGGTCAGGCTACCTAGAGGCATTTGTATATGTCTTCGCTAATGCAGTTTGGTGGGTCCCTGAAATGGTCAGGCTACCCTAAAACAATATTGTACGTCTCTACGGACACGGTATGGGACGTGTCCCAATCCGAGGTTTAGGGAACTTGTGTGTTTCCCTCACTCGTGGTCTTCTCCTGACAGTGGTCAGATGATTGCTCGACATTTAGCTATATCTTGCTCACAGCTTGCAAGCTGTCATTTGACATTGTTTTGCTCGTGACCGGCCCAGGAGCCGAGCACGCATGTGCGAGGCACTTAGCTTCAATTGTCGTATCTTCTAACTTGTTTCTGTTTGCATGCTTAACCCCATGGTGAAGCTTCTTACTAGGTATATTTCGATATACTCACCTCTTACATTTTCAGGTACTGATCCATTCCGAGGTGGCTAGGTTGGGAGCTGCATCGATCATGGACACGGTGTCGTCATTTCCTTTTCACATTGTTTTTACTTCGTGTCGAACTTTATGTTTTAAACTCTATTGAATTGTATTTCGTTTTGAACTATCGGGATCCCGAATCATGTTTATATATGCTTTTCGAACTATTAGCTGTGTTTCATGATTTTACGAGTTTTTCGTTGGAAATTGCATGTGATTGCTAAATCGATTTTGTGGATTTTAAATGCATGCACTCGTAATACCCCATTAGAGTATTTTAGAAAGTTGAGTCGTTACAAAATTGAGATTTGGAAAAAAATTAAATGGGGAATAATTCACCATGAATGCAATCCCCGTAAATTTTTAGTGGAGAATCCCCGCCCTCATCCCCTACAAAATTTAACGATAAATTTTGCGGGGATGAAGATTAAAAAGAGCTATGGAGATGAGGAATACATATAAATACACCTACATAAAATGAACAACTTAGATCAATTTGATTACTATTTTTTTTGAGAAATAAGTTTACTTTCTCTCCTTTGAATTTGATTTTGAAGTATTTGAATTCTTAGTTAAAGTATAACAAAAACAAAATTTGATTTTTTCCCCATCCAATCATGACTTAAATTTTAAAATTATGAATAAACGAAGTATTCCAACACAATAAAATTAAGGAGATTTGTCATATATATTAAATTAAAAAAATGAATAAAAACCTTTTAGAATAAATCTGTGCATATGAGAAAATTGGGGTGGACCTGATAAAAAGATGAAAAAGCATGCACTTTACGACTTCAAACTTTGCAACTAGAAATGCTACGGGGTGAGACCGAAGAATGGCTTCCTCATCCCTGCCATCAAATCGAATTATCGTCTCCGTGAAATTCACCTTTTTTATTTAGCGGGGATCGTGATGGAGTTATGTGAAATTTTTCCCCATTCATTTTTTTTTTCTTTCATTTTTTTTTTTTATAAAATAATGTTGTTTGGATAGTAATTTCAAATAATTAAATTTCCATAGAAAACATATAAGTTTCAACTATATAATTAATAATTAAAGAAAAATATTCATTTGAATAGATAATTTGAACAACATTTTTTTAATCTAAAAATTAAAGATGTTAAATAGAGAGAAAAAATAATTACAAAAAAGAGTAAAAGGAAAATGTAAACGGGACAATGATCGGGAAACCAGATAGAGAATACATTCCATATCTCTGCCGTCGTTTAGCATGCGCGAAATCGCATCATCGTTCCTCTCCTCATTATGGGTGGGTCCTCCGCGAGAAAATTGAATATCTATAAGTAACTGATAATTTTTAATAAGTATACATATAATCTTCAATCGATGTCACAAACCTTCTTCTATTAATGTTATAAATAGTCTTCAGGCAACACAACAAATAGTTGTCAATCAACACTCAAGAGACGATGAATGATGTAAATTATGTAATTGAAATATGCTAAAAACACCCAAAAATTATTGTATGAATGAAATATTTATTAAAAAAATAATATAATTAAAACATACAACAACAAAAAAAAAGTTGTCATAAGAGGAAATTCCATAAAATTTATATATAAAATTTTCAAATATAAAAAACCAGACAAAACTTAAAAAAATTGATGCACGTCAATCATTGATATTTGTCAATAAAAAGAATAACTCATTGATGCGACATCTATACTTTGAATCTATATCCTCATATTGACGAAGAGGGTCGATGGTCTGATGAATTCAAAAATTATGCCGAATACAAATTTATCTATATAGTCATTCATATTTTCCTTTGTAACGAGTACAAATTTCAAATCCATGGACAACAATTTCATGAACCCCCGCCATTTCTTATGGCTGTGCAGCATTTATTATCTAATAATTCTCCAAAGTCACGCTTTGAAGAACTGCACTTTCAACGAGAGGGAAGCGCTCACAGCGTTCAAACGAACCCTAACAGATCCTTCAGCTCGGCTTTCGTCTTGGACTGGCGATAATTGCTGCCAATGGCATGGCGTAACTTGCAATCCCATTACTGGAAAGGTTACCAAAATCGATCTACGAAACTCGTTAGGGTTCTTCAATTGTCTATCAGATTTTCCCGACGATTTTCAAAGCTTAGAAGCATTCATACAATTCAACAGTTCATGTTTGGGCGGCGAGATTGGTTCTTCTCTTCTTCAGCTCGACGATCTAAGCTATTTGGATTTGAGTCTCAACAATTTCAATGGCGCTCCTGTTCCCGATTTCTTCGGGATGTTGAAAAACTTGAGGTATCTTAATCTTTCTTCTGCTTATTTTGGTGGAATTATTCCGCCCCATTTAGGGAATTTGTCCAATTTGAGGTATCTGGATCTTTCTGCGTATAATCAAATGTTGCTATATGGTGCTGGATTGGATATTTTTGTTGAAAATTTGCAATGGCTTTCTGGTTTTTCTTCTTTGGAGTATCTTGATGTTCAAATGGTGGATATGCGTAGTTTACAACGATATAGCCTTTCTTCATTGTCAGAGCTTTACTTGAGTGATTATAATATTCCAAGCTTTGATAGTTCAGTTGGGTTTATGAATCTCACCTCCCTTAGGGTTCTTGATCTGTCTAACAATTTGATTAGCTCTGTGTTACCTTTGTGGCTATCTAATCTTACTAGCCTTACAAAACTTGATCTGCACTATAATAGTTTTCATGGTACAATTCCTCAAGATTTTGTGAAATTGAAAAATCTTCAATATCTTGATCTGAGTGTGAACAACTTAAGGAACAGGGGAGGTCATATGCCGAGTTGTTTACGGAATCTTTGCAAGTTGCAGTTTTTGAAACTTGATGATAACAATTTTAGCTGTACGATCGATGAGCTTTTGGGAAGATCTTCAAATTGTTTCCACGTTAGTTTGGAACGGTTGGTCCTGAGTCGAAATGTATTGGTGGGAGAGGTTTCAAATTCACTTGGGAAACTTGAGAACCTACAACATCTAGATCTTTCAAATAACATGTTTTGGGGTTCTCTCCCAGCTTCAATAGGTAACTTGTCCTCATTGCAATATCTTGATGTCTCTAGTAATCTTTTCAATGGAACTATACCCTCAAGTTTTGGGCAGCTTTCGAACTTAAATGCATTTGTTAGTTACGACAATTCGTGGAAAGGAGTTATAACAGAAACTCATTTGATTAACTTGACAAAGTTGGAATTACTTCAAATTACAACCGACGGGAATCGAGCTTTGATTTTCAACGTGTCGTATGATTGGATTCCTCCTTTTAGACTCAAGTCTCTTCATTTGAGAAATTGCTTTGTCGGTCCTCAATTCCCTGTTTGGCTTCAAGTTCAAAATCAACTGTTTGGCGATGTCATTATCTCAAATGCTGGAATTGGTGGTTCTGTACCAAAAGATTGGATCTGTGACCTGTCCTCTGATATCTTTACCTTGGATTTATCCAACAACTT
Organism: Sechiopsis laciniata; assembly: GCA_037833695.1. Taxonomy (NCBI): domain Eukaryota; kingdom Viridiplantae; phylum Streptophyta; class Magnoliopsida; order Cucurbitales; family Cucurbitaceae; genus Sechiopsis; species Sechiopsis laciniata. Next base: position 15,594 of record JBBMKA010031375.1, read on the forward strand.
ACTGGAAGGAAAATTATCTCACCTATTATTGGCATCTCAAGACACAGTTCATAATAATCTTCTTAAGGATTCAATCTCCTCAAAGTATCCCACATTATTTGTCCTGTATCTTGAACACAATTTATTTTCAGGCTCTATACCTTCAAACATTGGTGATTTGATGCCCGAATTGATGATGTTGTATTTGTCCAACAATCAACTTAGTGGTACAATTCCTCCATCGATTCAAAAAATGAAATATTTGACAGTACTTTCACTATCAGATAATCAATTTTCAGGAGAGCTCTTTGATTCTTGGGAAGAATTCAAATCATTATCTGTTATTGATTTGGCCAACAATAATTTATATGGGAAAATTCCAAGCTCAATAGGTTTGTCGAGATCGCTCGAAAATCTAATATTGAGCAACAACCATCTCCAAGGAGAAATTCCTAAGTCTTTACAAAACTGTTCTCTTCTAGGAACCGTCGGCCTCAGTGAAAACAGACTATACGGAACTCTTCCTGTGTGGATAGGCGAAGCTGTGTCGGGTTTGTGGCTGCTAAACCTACGATCTAACCATTTCAGTGGAACCATACCAAGAAATTGGTGCAACCTTCCTTTACTGCGCGTCTTTGATATTTCAAACAACAATCTTTCTGGGGGAATTCCAAGTTGCTTGAATAATTGGACAGTTATGGCTCATAGCCATTACAGTGACCTGTGGTATCATAGAAGTTTCAATATCACCCAAAACTATTCAGAAAAAACAACATTGGTAATGCAAGGAAGAGAGCATGAATATCAATCCATTCTCCCTTACGTATTGACAATAGATGTTTCAAGCAATAAACTGAATGGTACAATTCCAAATGAGATAACAGATCTTCACCGTTTGGGTTCTCTAAACTTGTCCAACAATGATCTTATTGGTATCATACCAGTAAACATCGGAGCCATGCAACAATTACGAACACTTGATCTCTCCATTAACCATCTTTTTGGAACCATTCCGACCAGCCTAGCATCATTAGATTTCTTGACACATTTGAATTTGTCATTCAACAATTTGACAGGAACCATACCCACAGGCAGTCAGCTTCAAACTTTGAATGATCCCTCCATTTATGAAGGCAATCCTCTTCTAACAAAGGGCGGGTTGAGTGGCGAAGATACGAATTATGATGATCGTGTTTCAACGAGTGAAGAAGGCGATGGCAAGGGAAAGGACTCGGAAGTAATATTTGGCTTCTTTGTCAGCATGGCGATTGGTTTTCCCATTGGTCTGAACATCTTGTTCTTCACTGTTTTCACTAATGAATCACGAAGAGTGATGTACTTTCGTTTTGTAGATCGTGTCAGTTACAACATACTTGAAGGATTTAGCTTTGTAATCATCTGCATGAGAAGAATTCGGTGGAGAAGAAGTTAATACGGCTGCATGCACATAATATATTAATAGGTAAATTATAAATTTAGTCTTAAAAAATAGAGTTTAGTGCTCACGATTTTACCACTAGAATTTAGTATGTATGGTTTTATAAAATCATATTGCTAGTGAATTGAATGCGTGGATGTAGCTATTTGTATATAAATTATGTGTGTATTTTTCTTCTCGAATGAGTGACGTAGTGGTTGAAGGTTTGTACTTTAAAGATGTGCTCTTTTCAAAATCTCAGTTCGAGACTCACATGTGACATTAATTTGTAGGCACTCTTTATTACTTCGACGGCTCACGCTCTCTAAGCTTGGGACAGCCGTGGTTAAAAAAGAAAGAAAAAATTATGCATTTTTTGTCCAATCAACATAAATAATTAATTTCTACATATTTAATTTGTCAACGATGACTCGAGAGTTTAATCAAATCATGATTAAATTATAACTTTCTCAAACTATATAAACTAAATTTTCATCTTTTAAAACCATAGAACCTAATTTCTAACTTTCCTCTGATTATAGGAATTAAAGTTTTATTATGTCATATGTTAAACACCCATCACTTTTACGCATCTTCTTATAATAATTTTTTTAATGATTTAAGTGGGAATTTAAATTCACCGACTTTTGGTCATGGACACTTATGTCGAGATATCTCATTGAAACTAATAAATTAGGTTGGCACTAATAAAATAGTTGTGTTATAATACAAACGATAAATAAATTATTCATGTAGTACGATATATATGTTTTATAAATTAATTACATTAATTTGTGTAATTTTCTTTCCGAAAATTTGTTAACCTCGAAGATTTTATATGTATAGTTAAAAAAAACCATCAATACCATTAACAAAAACATTCATATATAGTAGGAAAATGAGGTGGTCTCGATAAAATGATTAAAATATCCATGTTTTAATGATCTTTCGATCAGTTTTTAGTTGATAGATTCAATCAATTCGTTGATAGCATTCAATCAATTCGTTGATAGATTCAATCTAGTCATTATTAGCTTTCAATCAATTTGATGATAGATTCAATTAATTCGTCGAAGAATTGGATAAGATGAATTTTTTTTTTAAAGAAACCAAAATATGCTAAAAACAAAATATTTTAAGAAAAATGTTATAATTATAATATGTGACATAAAAGTTGCTATCCATAACAATTTGGTTATAAATTTTTTTTTTTTTTAAAAGACGGTTATTAAAATGAGACAAAAATTACGTTTTTAGTTTTTAAATACGAATATGATTACCTAAGAATATATGATCGAAAGGGGTTTGTGGTCTGTTAGTGTAAGGTCCTGGCCCTTCCTAGGGTCTCAACCTAGGTCTCTACTTTAATGCATGCATTAAAACAACCACACGAGACATGCAGAACAACATCCATTTAATGAAATAATATAACTCAATTTTAAAATGTAGTTAATAAAATAACTAACTCGGGTATCCTAGATAAAAACATAAAAGAAACTTTTGAGTTCTTAGCAAAACAATCACTAGTTCATGCGAAAGAAAACTTAAGAATTTAAAATAAGACTCAATGAATAGAAATAGCGTCATCCCATGGTCCCTCAGCTTCGATCAGTCACCCTAGTACATCACGTGAGTGCCTGTGGAAATCTACAAAAAAGAAGGGTGGGTCTTAAACTCAGCAAAGAACCCTGCACAAAACATGTGAACATATACAGGGACATAGGCAAAAATGATCAAAATTAACAATGACACACACCCCTCAATATAAACAATGGGCATAAACCCCTCAATTTTAAACAATGGGCATAAACCCCTCAATCTTAAACAATGGGCATAAACTCCTCAATTGTAAATAGTGGGCATGAACTCCTCAATTTTGAATAATGGACACAAACCCCTCAATTATAAACAATGGGCATAAACTCCTCAATTATAAACAATGGGCATACACGGCTCAATTTTAAACAATGGGCATAAACCCCTTAATTGTAAATAGTGGGCACAACCCCTCAATTTCGAATAATGGGAACAAACCCTCAATTATAAACAATGGGTATAAACCCATCAATTATAATCAATGGACATAAACCCCTCAATTATAAATAGTGGACACAAACTCCTCAATTTTAAGTATTGAGCACAAATCCCTCATTTATCCATACATTCATCGGGCATAGACCCTTTTTTTTAATACAAACAAGCTATTTTAAATACAAATTCCCTTACCTTGGTCGAGTTTAGAGGTCCTACGATTCCGAGCCTAAAGTGCTGTCTTAAGTCCTTTTTCCTGACTTTCGAGGCCTAAGGGTCAAATCTGGTCAAACAAGGACTTGGTTGGATTCCAGCGAGGATGAACGGCGGTTGGAGTTTGTGGCGGCGACGAATTGCAGCGCACACCGACGGTGACGACGCTCAAGCGGTGGCTAGCTGCGGAGACGGGCGTGTGTGGTAGTGGGTGTGAGTGTGCAGCGGTGGACTGCGGCGGTTGCGAGCGGACGGTGACAGCTATGGGGACGCGCAGTCGCGGTGGTTCGTGGCGGCGACAGCGAGAAGTGTCAGCGGTAGGTGGTGTTGCAGACGGAAGAGAGCAAGGGGAAGGGCTGTTTTGTGCGTGAGGAAGAGAAGAAGAGAGAGAATGAGGGAAAAAGGAAATAAGAAGGAAAAATGTTTTGTGTTTGACCTAGACTTTTGTGCATTAACTTTAAATAAATAATATAATAAGCACGTGTGGTAAAACAAGCCCAGATTTCCATGTATTTAACCAAAAGGAAAAGATTAAACAAAGTCCCTTTTTAAATGGAAACTCCATAAAACCCAATAGAGGCATAATATTCCAAAATACTCCAATATAGGCAACTTTCCATATATCTTTAAATAGAAAAGATTGATTAATTCATTACAAGGTTACAAAATACTTTAATTTTAAAACTCTCAAATTTTCGGGGCGTTACAATTAGCTTTGTTGATTGGTTGTAAATTGTAATTCAATTAACTCCATAATCTGTTATGAGTTTTTTTTTTTTCTCTCTTTTTTTCTTTTTGAAATTGAGGGTGTAACAACTTGAACTTTTCTTCTTGGTTTTTTTTTTTTTACTTTTGGAGTTCTCGGGACTCTCGAAGGGGCTTTATTTTATTTAATTTTGACTTTGGAGGGCTTAAGGGAGCCTTATCTCGAGAGGGGCAGGGTGGTTCTTTTAAAAAATAAGGGTAAAAAGGTTATTTACCAACTTAAGGGTATTATAATATTTTATTTGGAATTTTCTATAGCTATAAAAAGACAAAATTACACTTTTAGGTCATCGTTTCACTCATCATTGGGCCGCATCACTCCCCCAATCAAAACTTTTACTTTCCTGTCTTCTCAAACCCCGAGAAGATGCACCGTCGTTGCTGACAAACAACATCAGTTTCCGTGCAATTAGTGTCAGAATCAAAAGTTGTCTGATGTGTGTTCTGTGCAGCCGTCCGAGAAGCTTGGAACGTCTCAACAGCTGCCGTGTGTCTCCATCGCACTCGCAGCCAGTGCAAGAAAAGAACAGAGAATCGATCAATTAACTAAATCCGGCGTTAATCAAGGAATTCCAACAACAATTAGAAGATTCCAGCATTTATGAAAATATACCAGCTCAGCTGAACTTGCTGCATAAGTAAAATCATCTCTATTTAAATAAGGCAAGAAGCTGTAATCGGGGAGTTGGTCAGTTGGCCAAAAGCCAATTCGGTTGGATAGTTTACCATGAGAAGACGGCAACTGGACGATGATCGTGGAATCCAATGACAAGGAGCCTACACATCTTCAACAACCGCACCAATTTCTTATTTTCATTTCTTTGTAGTTAAGAGTAGAATCATAGATTTGTAGCCAACTTTTAATAATGATATTTCAGAAGTTTCCCTATCACTTGTTGATCATTTCTATGTTGCATTAGGTTAAGAGCTTTGATAAAAATTCATATGTAGAAGGCATGTTAGGATTGCGCGTAATTAAGTTTTATATTGCTGTAATTTATTGCAAGTATGCGTCGATTAGCTACCCACGTATGCTAATCTTTAGTGAACTCGGAAGAGGGAGTTGTTGGGAGATCTAGCATGTTATGATAGGTTTGATGTGAGGTCTCTCACATTAGTTAAGGAGTTAGGAATAACCATACTATTGGATGCATCGCCTAGAGTTTAGTATGAAAAACCGCAGCGGAAGCTGTGTTTGACATATATTAGCAAGTACGAAAGTACTTGTTAGAGTAGGAAAGCATGAATCTAAATTACCACTATCGCATGAATAACATCTTTTGCACTCGCATTTTTACCTCTGCTCGTTTACATTGCATTTGGAGTTTTTATTTTTAAACAAATAAAAAAATCATCAATCATGATCTTTTCTTATTTCGCACACTCTTGAGTTATTAAACTTAATTATATACATCAATCCCTGTGGAGAACGATAAAATAAATATTTATCACTTGCTTCAATTATGACCGCATATACTTGCGTGAAAACATTTTCGAAGCCAATACTTAGCAATAGGTTTAAGCTTAGAATTCATTCACTATATATAATTGCATCAGAAAAGCAAGTCAAGTTTTTGGCGTCATTGCTGGGGATTGATTATTTAGAATTAGGATTACTAATTTAAGAGTAGTTTTTATTGATAAAAGTTTTTGTACTCTGTATTTCAAGGAAACTTAGAAGTCTAGAAGCATAACAACCTACAGGGAAAAAGTCCCAACATATCACCACAAAAAATAATAACAAAAGATGGCATATAATCACTTTGTGAATCAGTACTGGAATAAATATATCACCATTCTGCAAACTGGTTCTTATCAGCAACCAAGCTATGCGGAAGAGCCATACACAACAAATTTTTATTCAATGTATCCCAACAGAGGAAATCAGCTGCAGTTTGTGGAAGACCATAACAACTTCTTTCAGGAGCAATATAGTTTGCAATGAGAGTACAACACAATGGACTATACATGGGAATTCAGGCGTCATGAACTTGGGTATCCAATGTATAAGCATGAACAGACTCTGGAAGACACAATCATGGAAGAAGATATGCTGCAAAAATGCTGCAGTTAGATGAGAGAAAACAACATCATTCTAGCACCCTAATAACAAAAATACAAGTCTGAACCTGCTCTGGAGGAAACCATCAGAGAAAGCGCAGTCAGTAAGGAATGAAACAATACTATTCCAAATGTCGAAGTACTTGAAAGAGAGGCAGTAAATGGGATCAGCCACGAACCAGAACCTTCGTGTAAAGATCTCATGTTAGCCATTATAGCAAAAGATGAAGAGACCATCGCTTTATCAAGGCGTGCAATAGAAGACAGAGACCAATGGATGCAAGATTAGCAAATGGGAGAAGCATGAGGGTGGATTACAACTCCTGCAATTCCAGTAGTTGATATAGATGAAAAAGTTGTGAGTGACAGCAACGAATATTCCAGTAGGTACTGTACAAATTCCAAGTGATGAAAATTAAAGTAAGGATGAAGGTTCTCAACCACTCAACTTTATAAATGATAAACCTACAATCGTAAACACATAAGTTATGCCTTAACCTACCAAGGACGAAGAGGAAGACGAAGAACTGCATGAAGATACAAGTGGCTCTAGGAGTAATGGAACACTACCAATGGTGCCCAACGCTTTCAAGCTACCACGCCCGCAACTACATCATGAAATGATCAGTTGATAAAATGACATAAAGAAAATTCAGTTAAGCTTCAATCTGACACTCCACACCCTACTAAAACTGATATTGGTAGGAGGTTCACGCATCAAAGAGAATGGCGGAGTAAGAAAAGAGCAAGTGTAGCGGCCCAGGTTTTCATCCCGATTCCCCAGGTATGTTTCTCTTGTGATTCGGTTGTTTCGTTGGGCCATTAGGGCAGTTCTGGCCTATAGGGATATTTTGGTCATTTTACCCCTAGGGTTAGTTTGGTAAACTGTTGAGTTTCAGGCCCGCTCTTGCTTTTAAATGAGACCAGGGTTGTTTTGTGATTTACAGGGCTTCGAGGCTAGTCTTACAAATGAAGGGTTTTAGAGTCCTTTTGGTGAAAAATAGGATTTTTTTGTTAATTCACAGAAAAGGTTTAGATTTAGTTTGAAAAGAAAAGAAAAAGGGGGTTGGTTTTGGCAATCGTTCCTCAAACTCCTTCTTGTCCTTTATTTGCCGCAAACACCTCCCCACTGAGAACCCTTCCCTTCTCCGATCGCAAGCCCTCTCCAATCACAATCCCCCATCGTCGATCAGCCCTAGACCTTGCTTGCGCTGTGCTGATCTGCCCAACCGAACGCCCGCGATCGCTGCTGCTCTCTTCGCCCCGCGATCGCGTCCCACGCACGTAGGGCCGAGCCTTGCACGCATGCCCAGTCGATCACACTCGCACGCCCATCGCCGCACTCAAGGGATCGCAAGCCCGCGCACATGCCCGCTCGTCTGCCTACACGTCTGCTCGTCCGTGCACACGTCTGTCGAGCCACAGTCGCATGCCCGCGAGCCTCGCCTCGCTGTACCGTGCCGCAACTAGCAGCCGTGTGAGTACGCCCCGGCCTTGTTGCTGCCCTTGTTACCAAGGCTCTTGCCTTTTTGGTTTTGGGTAATCCTTCCCGAGCCTTGTGTATTGGATGACTAGTTTGTTAGCTGTTTGGTTGCTAATTAATTTGTTTGGTTGTTACTATTTACCTAGGTTGTTCTGTATTGGTTCTGCAGCTCGAGGAGCAATTATCTATTGTTGTCTGTTTCTAGTTTTCAGGTAAAGATTCCTTGTCGGGGTTGTGTGGACCCTACGCTTGCCAATGATGGCCTCCTAGTTGTTTCTTACTATTTTGTTGAGCATGTTAGTGGATAGGTTCTGTTTGGTTGCTGCCCTATTTATTGAATATGCTAGTGGATAGGTTGTCTGTTTACTGCACTGCATTCAGCATTCATCAAGTGCTTCGGGAATTCTGGCCATTCATAACACTCATCCAATGCTATTGATGTCTTCATGAATAGCTCATCGTACTTACTTGCGTAAGCCCAATAACTTTGCATTTGAGTGAAAACTTGGTCGATTCTTTCTGCCAGCTTGTCTAGTGACAATGTCTCTTTGTTGCTCTGCCCTTCTTCTTCGTAGGAATTTGTTGGGTAGATACGTATAACCTCACCGCACAGTTTTAGTAGGACACCCTGATCAACGCAAAACTTCATTATAGAGAATAGGAAGTACATCTTATCTTGCATCTTTTTAGCTCAACGCTGAATTTGCGTTTCCAATATTCGTCCCAGATTGATGTTGTGACGACCCAGGATTTTCTAAGCATTATTTATAATTTTAATCCCATATTATTGTTCGTACTAAAATTATGAGAATTTTGGTATATAAT
>JBBMKA010031406.1:0-24359 GCA_037833695.1 Sechiopsis laciniata
TTGAATTCGAGAAATTTAAATTAATTGTGTTAGCATATGATCAAGATTACAATTGGATTAAACTAAACCCTTGAATTAGAAGTTCTCATTAAATTGTTTATTTTATCCTTTTTATTACTTTAGTTAGAATTTTATTCAAATACCCAAAACCCCATTTTATTTGTTTTTAAACATTGAGAAATTAATTCATAATTCCTTTGGGATTCGACCTGATTCTACTATTTCTACAAGTTTGAGTTTAGTAAATCAGTATTTATTTTGGTAGGCTTCGACAACCCCATCAATAAAGTAGTTTTTCAGTTGGACCAATCTCTCTAGTTCTGGAAGCCAAGAAACTCTTGGATGAAATGAAACAAGCTCATGTTTGAACAATGATGTATTAGCCATTAGGTGCTGGTTGCTGGTATTCGATGGAACATTTGTTCTAATATTCTACACCATTCACAAGCTAGATCCGCACGACTCTTGTTCTATGGATCGAGATAGTGTATGTCGTTTTATCGCTCTCAAGAAGACCCAAGTGTTCTTCTCGAGTACGGTCTTCTAGAACATGGAAGATCCTTATTCAAAAAACTCATCATTATGAGCATGAGGAAATACAGATTTGTGAATCTAGAGTTCTCTGTTACAAACATAAAAAAATGTCTGTGGGCAGGAGATGAATAAAAATGGTTAAGAGAAAGACTTAGCTTTAGGGTTATTAAATAATATGAAAATTGAGTTTGAGATTAAGATTGTGTCATTTTCGGGTTTCTGGTAAAGAGGAAATGGCATGGAAAGTGCAGAGTTGAAGGTATGTTACACTTTCACGTTAGATGAAAATGGATAGTTTGCGAAAAAGAAAATGAAATAAGGATGGTTAATCTCCGCAAATATCGATAATTGAATTTTTATATACATTATATTTTTATTATTTTTTGTTGGGGAATGGCTTTCAGCTTCGGTTGAGTACACAACTAATAGTTGTCCTCTTGAATGCTTAAGATTAATCCATTGATGGGTATATACCTTCTGTCTCTAATTAGTGAGATATCTAGGTAATTTGAATTTTTAGTTTGAATTGGTCAGCAGAAGGTCTCTATCAAATTTTCTTCTTGATGAAGATTCAACCCATTAAAGTTTGGATCTTATTACTGAACCCTCTTTCATGCTAAAGCTAAATGTGTACTGTCCATGTTTTTCGTTAACATTTGGTTATGGTTCCATAATTTTGATATGAAGGGGAAAGGAGTTCCTTTTTTTTATTCTAATATTTTGTGTTTAGTTGGATGAGTTCGTTTGATTTTCTGAATTTGATTGGATTTTTTTAGTTTGTATGATCTGTGAGGTTATCATATTTTTCTATAACTATTAGGGAAATTTCCAAACATTAAACAAATAATGCACCCATAATATGACCATGTAGATATTTACAGTCCAGCTATAAAGTCACAAATCTAGGTTTGTAACACTGAACTGTGGCCAGAATTGAGTTGCCAGAAAAACACTCAAATCAAACATTAAAAACTATAAGCTATGAGAACTTTACTACTTTCTCAAAAAGAAAGAAAGAAAGGTAAAAAAAAAACAAAAAAAAAAACAAAAACAATCATACAATTACAAAATCCAGAATCCACAAAAGTCTCAATTCCGTAAAATAAATGTTAAAATACCATTTTGGTCCATGACTTTAGTGTTTATTCCATTTTAGTCCCTGTACTTCTAAATTTTCAATTTTAGTCTTCCAACTTTGAAAAATATTTTAAAATAATCCCTAAATTTTTAAATGTCCAAATTTAGTCCCTTAATTTTGGAAAAAAAAAAATATCACAAATGGTCCTTGAGATAAAATAATGTCTTTTTATTTTTTTATTTTAATTTTCTCGTCCTCCCCCATTCATCATCTTCCTCTTTCGCAGACTTTTCTAATCTTTCTCTTTTCTTCCAATGCCCCATCTTTTTGTCAATTCTATATTACTCATTCCCATCCGATACTTTTGCATAAAAATAGTCTGTTTGCTTAAACTCTGTTCAAATCACTTTATTTGCTTTCAAACAGAATGATATTCACTCCTGAAATTTTCTCTCTCCCCTCATCTCTTATTTGATAATTGTTGATGCCAAATTATGGTCTTTGGGATCAACGGTGAATTTGTATCGATCGAGGACGAATTACCTGCAAAACAAAGAGAAACTGGGCACCAGTGTGGTGTGAGCCACGCCGCTTCCAATGTCCAAGTTAGTCTAGGTTGAAAGAGGAGAGTAGGGGAGTCGAGTCTAGGATTTTGAACAGCTTACCTATGTGATTCAATGACCGACCTATTTATAGGCAGTACGGGCATGACCACTTTTAGTAAAATATTCCCCAATTTAGGTAAATATTTCCCTTTTTAGGTGAATATTTCCTATTTTAGGTAAATATTTCTTCATGGGTCGAGCCCCCTAGTGGGGTCTAACCATAAAATATCGAAGAGCACAAACGTCACGCAAAATAGAGTCCAAACGGGCAAAATGGGCTAAAAAAAGGGTTTGAGGCCGAATCGAGTTGACAAGATCGACCCGACCGGGTGTGCAGCAGACCTGCCAAAGGGGGCCTAGGCAGGGTCTGCCCGAGTGCCTGGGTGCCTGCGCGGGCTGCCTCGCACGCCTAGGCGCCCGTGCGGACTATCTCGTGTGCTCAAGCGCCTGCACAGGCTGCCTCGCACTCATGCTAGGGTTGTCCCGGGTGCACCTAGGAAGACCTGCGAGGTGCTGGGCCCAAGCCTCAATCTCTTGGGCGATTTTAGGCCTTTTGTTGTGTTTTGGGCCTCTTGCTACCGGCCCAGTCTTCTCTCAATTAAGCCTGATCCATTAATTTTAATTTTTCCCATAACAGTTGCCCCTACTCTTAGGCTTCAACTTCTTGGTACCATGTTGAGACTAAGAGTAACATTTGGGCTCTTTGGGCTGAGCGTTTATCCCTCTTTTTGAGTCTTGACCATGTTACTTGCCTTCTTGGAGGTTTAGGTGACCTTGGGAGCCTAGGTGACCTGGGATCCTTGGGTGACTCATGTGAGCGGCAAGCGCCCTGCTTATCTTATGGCTCCTAGGACTTTAAAACCTTTCCAACTTCTATAAATACTCTTCATTTCTTCCATTTTTCACCAAACTCCATTTCATTTTCTCTTTCTCCCAAGGTGAATTCTTCAACTTTCTCATAGTTTTCTAAGCTTTTTACCTTTTCTTATCTCTGAGTTTAGTGTTCCTTGAACGTTTTTACAAAGCTTAGAAACGTACTCTTTTTTTTTTCTTTTTTTTTTTTTTTTAATTTTTATCTTCTTGCGTGTCTTCCTTCCTAGCATTAACTTAGTGATTGTGTTATGGATTCAGGCTCCGATCATGAAAGTGAAACTCAAACTAGGCCAATGAGGATTACTCAATTTCGGGAAACCGTCGTCGGGTTTCAACTAGCAGTTTGGGGTCGACTCGAGATGACGCTTCTTTGCTGACCGAGCACGATTTAGTAGAGATAAGGAGAAAGTATGATGTTCCGTACTTTATTTTGACCCGGCATGGAGGTTCCTAAAACTCCTTTGGCTGGCTGGGTGGTTGTTTATGCGTTATGCTAGAGAAGGGGCTTCGCATACCCTTCATTTCGATTTTCCAAGAGCTGCTGGCCACCTTACGGTTGGCCCCAGCTCAAATTTACCCCAACGTATGAAATATATTTTTCGGATGTTTCTATATGTGGGACATCCTCGGGATGGTGGGATCTTTTAGAGTCACGAACTTTTACTCCCTTTAAACCATTCACGAACATCGCGACATAACTCGCTCTCGCTACCTCACTCACCATTATCAACCTCTACCAATGGGTCCTTCGGGGAAAAAGCCCTAGAGAGACACTTGGTTCTACGCAGGGGGTGCTTGGTTGGCTCCTTGTCATGGCACTAATTATGTTGTTCTCACTAAGTTTACGGAACATGGTAACTTAGGTTTCCCATGCTACTTTACTCTCTCTTTCTTTCACTCATGTCGGTTCCTATTAACTAGTTTTTTTCCTACAGTGGATGTGTTTTCGATCTTCGTGCTAAAGTAGGCACCTTTTTTTCTTGGTGCCTCACATTGGATCTCAAATCCAAAAATAGTTTGCAATACGTTACGCAAAAGTTTTTAGCTCGACACAACCTTCTTCCTAGTGAGTTTTCTTTTCTATTTTGGTTTGATTTCTCGGGGTTGTCTTAATGCTTTCATTATTACTCTTGTGTTGCAGACATGAATTCCTTCTTTGATTCCTCTTTGAGTGTTAACGATTTTGGGAGTCTTGACTTTCCTGACTCTGACGCACAGGGTTGGACGACATTAACTTCTCCATAAATGTGGACCATGGAACGTTGTTTATCGAGTAGGCTAGGGACAGAGTTGCTGCTCATGAGGCTCAGATCCCTTCTCGAAGCGAAATGACCTCTGACTGCCCTTCTCAGAGGGCGCACCTAAATCCTCCATCGCCACTTTTAATGTCCTCTATTGATGAGTCCTGTTGGGATATCCCATATCCACCCTACCATGGTGCCCCTACCTCCGTCGATGTCTTCACTCATGCGTTCAGTGAATGGATCAGACTTCATGGGGTGTCTCTACTTATTTTCATGAAGGTGTCTCTACTCATTTTCATGAGGCGGCGGCACACAATCTCAACGAGGGATTTCGAAGCACCTTTGAGGTAAGGGAGTTCGACTTACTTTCCTTTTTCAAACAGTGTTCTGATGTTGAATTTTTTTTTTTATTGCAATCCTACCTTTATCTTTCCTATGGGGTCCACCAACTTGTTGTCAACCTATCTTACATGTGCGTCACCACTTATGTGAGAGCCAACTCTGCTTGTCGATCTAGTCTAGAGGAGGCTCAGGAGTCTCTTCGATCTCGTCAATAGAGGCTCGATAAGGAGATTGTCTCTTCTACACGGCTGAACCACGAGCTCTCAATGGCTCAAAGGAGGTTGAATGACGCCACTTTCCTGTTAGAGTCTTCTCGTGCAACTTCGACTTTTAGGTTGGCAGAGAATAAGGCGATGCGGCAGAGCATGGTATAAACCATCAACAGGTATCAAGAGACGTACCCAACGTTGCTTGCGAACAAATTCTTGTCTTTCTTTGATTCTATAATCGTCAAACGGGAAACGGGGTTTCAGGTTCCATCTTCATCTTCTACTATCGTACTTACTTCTTCAACTGGCGAATGCTCTCCCATGTTTGTTCCTTATTATGATGATCATTTCTTTCAGGGTGTTCCTAAGAGTAACCAACCATTGGGAGGTGCTGGCAGCTTAACTTCGGTCGAGGGTCAGCCTGGTAATGGTGGTTCCAACTCTCGCATGCTATTAGAAACCAGAATTTTTAGGGGAGATGAGTTCTCAATGATGAACCAGGTGCTGCTTGCCAGCTGGTGGTGTTGAGCCATAGGAATGGCTGTTTTCTAAATGTTTATATTTGAGTTTATGTTGTTGCTTGCTTTGTACTTTCAACTCTTCGGTGTTCTTTCACAACTTTTCCTCTGTATTGCTTTTGCTTATCAATGAAAATCTCAGAACGTTTGCTGCTTCATTTGTGTTCTATCTTTTTTTTCTTTTTTTTTTTCTTCATCTTTCACACAACACTTGGTAACGATGTCGGTGGTCTAAGTGTAACCTTAGTGACCTTGGTTGCTTCTAGTAAATGCCTACTTAGTGGCTTAGGGTACTTCTATCTTTGCCTTGTTTCTTTTGTTGGAACCAAAAACATGGTGGCCAAAGTATTACCTTAGAGACTTAGGTTGCTTCTATTTTGTACAACCTTAGCTGTCTAGGTTGCTTCTATTATTGCCTTTTTCTTTCATCTTTCAAGACAAAAACTTGGTGACTAAAGTACAACTTTGGTGACCTAGGTCGCTTGTCTCTTTCTTTGTTTCTTTTGTCAGATTTAGATAACCATTTTGGCCTTATCTCTTTAGTTGAATTTAGATAGCCATTTCGATCTTATCTCTTGGATGCCCCAATTCAAGACAATTTTGCTCAAATAGATATAGTAGAAGTATAATGGAATTGAATTATATTAAAATTATCCTATCGAAACAATTTTGATGAAAACTTGTGAAGAAAAAACAAATAACAAAGACAAAACTTGCAAACTAAACTAGAGGATTGAAATAGTAGTTCTTAATCTGGGAGTGTTGGCAAGGTGCCCTCTTCTACTGGTAATATTTCTTTAAGTGCTCGATGTGCCACGGGTGTAGTACTACATACCCTCTAGAGTTTTGAGGCGGTATGTGCCTTGGCGCAATATTTTAGAAATTACATATGGCCTTTCCCAGTTTGGACCCATCATGCCATCATTAGGGTTATTTGTGTTTTTCATGACTTTTCTTAGCACTAAGTTGCCCTCCTTAAAACCTCTGATCTTCACCTTTGAGTTATAGTACCAGGAAACTCAGTTCTTGTACCCAGCTACACGGACCTAGGCTGCTTCTCTTCGTTCTTCTTGTAGGTTTAAATTAAGCTGCAACTCTTAGTCATTTTGGCTTGGATCATAGAACTCTGCCCGAGGGGAAAAGATGCCAATCTCAGTTGGGATTACTGCTTCTGCCCCATAAGCTAGAGAAAATGGCATTTCATCCGTCCATGTTCTAGGCGTTGTTCTGTACGCCCATAGGACTCCTGGTAGCTCGTCCACCCATGCCCTTTTGAGGGCTTCTAGCTTAGTCTTCAGGTTCTTTTTAATGATTTTATTGACTTCTTCTACTTGCCCGTTTGCTTGAGGGTGTTGATGACTCTGAAATAGAGTCGGATTTTAGCCTAACTTTGGATCATTGTTCGCTGTTATTAATTAAGATTTATTGCGAGTATGGTTAAAATATGAATTATTGCTTTTAAAATGACCAAAATAGCATGTTTAGCATTGATTTCGCAAAGCTTATGCTGATTACTATTTTTGCAGAGTTTAGCGCTAGCAAAATGAACGCGATGCTGGATGAAGAAATGCGATTACGAGCAACTAAGCTCGGGAGTAAGATGCCAAAAGTATTTCAGTTAAATAAGGGACAAATTGACTAACAGCATGAAGTTGACTAATCAGACAATTATGAAACAGATTACTGAAATCAAGGTATTCCTGCTGTAGACAAATTAAGACGAATTTGGCAAGAGTGAAAAAGGAAAGTATCGTGTGATTGATTTGTGCCATTCTGGAAGATTTGAAGATTCGACGACCAAGCTCTATAAATAGTTTATTTTTGTAAGAGAGAAAAGAGAGAGAGAGGAGAACGAGGAGATTCGAACGAAAGTTTATTATTTTTATTTCTGTTAGATTCATTTTTATTTCAATAATACAATTCTAGCATGTTTTCTATGTTGTGTATTGTGTTTCCTGTTGTTATTATGAACTAATTTCGCTAGGGCGAAATTGGGAGAAAGTGAATCTTAGCAGCATGTTTTAGGATTAAACTGGAAGAGTTCATCTAGGGCGTGTGAATTAGGTGCTTCATCTTAATAGTAAATGTCGACCAGTCATCCATACAAGCTAATAGGTTTGCTGTAAGGGTATCCATTTCTAACTGTCCTCCTTTCTCTGCAGGATTTCTTCTTGGATTTGACCATTGGATTCATCGAAATTGTTTCCAAAATGTCATAAACTTCATTATATGTCTTCCTCATAAGCGACCCATTGGCTGTTGTATCCAGCGTTATCTTGGATGTTTGGTCCAATCCATTATAAAATTGTTCAATCTGTACGGAATATGATAAACCGTTTTATGGGCATCTTCTCAGCAAGTCCTTAAAACGCTATTGTGCTTTACTTACTGATTCATCTTCATACTGTTAGAATTCAGTGATTTCGTGTCGTATGCCTGCAATCTTCGTAAGAGGGAAGTACTTGGTCAAGAATTTCTCTACTAAAGCATCCCAAGATTTAACATATCCATGAGGTAATCTATCTAACCAGATTCTCGCACCATCTCTCAATGAATATGGAAATAAAGTCAAACGCAGGTATTCTTCAGTAACATCTAGTATCTTGAATGCATTACTCACTACTAAAAATTAGTGTAACTGCTGATGAGGGTCTTCAGATGCTAGGCCATGAAATTATCCAATTGCATGCAGCATCTGAAACATAACAGGCTTCAACTCGAAAGATTTAGCTCTGATTTCAGGTGTCACAATACCTGGATTCAACCAATTGATAGCTTGATCAACCTAAGCTCTAATTGCTCTATCCCTTTCATTTACTGGAAGAATGGGATTAGCATTAGCATTGTTGAGATTCGGGTTTTGCACAATAATCGACAATGCTCCCAAATTCTGATTATCATTGCGCGGAGCATTCTCCAAATAATTTTCTAGTTGTTAGCCATTCTCCTAAAAAATCACAACACAATGTTGTTAACACTCTTTAACATTTAATCACCATTTTCAAACAACACTTAAACAAATTAAAAACACAGTCCCTAACAATGACGCCAAAAACTTGATCAGTTGAGACTGCTCGAATAATTAGATATAAATTTAGTCGAAAAATGCACTTTAACATATAATGTTTCGAGCATTCAACAGATAAACACGCAAGTATACGTGTTCGTTTGCAATCAAGTGCAAGTTTTACAAGTCATTCTCCACAGGGACTGGCTTATCTAAATAAGTGTAGATCAAAAAGTCACTTACAAAAGAGTATAGGAAATGATGGTGGTAGACTATTTTTACTAAGTACGAAATTAAATAACATGCAAATGCGATAGATATGCTAAAGACATTGATGAAATTAACCAAAATATGCGCAATGCTATTAACTTAAAAAAACAGACAACAATTAACAGAATGCAACGAATGTTCAATGCAAGAGTACTAAAGTAAGAATGTTGTAAACAATAGATTTTACTTCAATGAGATGATAGGTTCGGGTTAAGGGTATTCCGAGTGTGATTAGCATGCATAAAAGGTAAGTTTATGGTGAGAAGCGAACTCCACACAACACGTGGTTAAATGCTCTCTTTCAAGATGTATTCATTCTCTTCGAGCTTGAGCTTTCGCCTCTAAACTTGAAGCTAAAAATAATGAAATGTGCACTAGCGAGGCGACTATTTCTAGCCTCCCTCTTTAACATGTAAGAGCTTTTAACATGAAACTAATGGACATGAATAGTAGCTCTCTAATCCCCCTATCTTTCGAGATGAAGCGAAAAGCAAACATGAATGGATGGCCAGTCGAAACATACTTTTAATTAAAATACCTACTATGTCTTAGTTCAACATCCCCAGTTCACCCAAGGTACATGCATCACACACACTCCCTTCAACCCTCACCTATATGCGTTTAGCTCATGCTCATAATGGAAAGAACAGAAACAGAGTATAATGTCGAGAACATTTCACAACAGAATAAATAGAATAGAACAGAATGCTATCGACAATGAAACAGAAAAACTACCAACAAAGTATATATTAAGCAATGAAATCAAGTCTCACAAAACTAAAGCTATTGCAACTGAAAATAAAGAGAAAAAATGGAAGAAGAAAGCTTAGGAAAATCTCCAAATGGAGCCAAAATGGTCTCCAATGATACTCTTCCGAGCTCCTTATGAAAGCCCACTACTCTATTACAATAAAACTAGATAACTCTAAGAATAAACTAAAGAAAACAAGAAGAAAAGTGGTAAGAAAGTTGCTGAAATTTTAGAGAAGAAAGGGAAAGAGATGGCCAAAGGAGGCTAGGGTTTCATGTTTTTCATCACCCATTTAAAGGTCTAGGTCATATATGATCAAGGGTCAATATTAAAAGATGAAAATCATATGTTTTCTCATCAAAATAGGTCATTTTGACACGTGTCCGAGGGGTGGCAGCTCATTTAATGAGCTCTCCAACAATTTCTCCACGTGCAGGAATTCTGAAATTTTCTGCTTCTGGGAATCGAATGTTGCAGACATTGGCGCACTTTAGACTGGCTTTTCTTTTCTTGAGCTTTCCTCATCTGATTACGTTTTATTCAAAGCTTCTAGAATTTTAAGATCCTGAAATATTTAACAACACTTAGGGAGAACAATGATTCTTAAAATGCTATAGAAAATGCTTCAAACATTATACTTTTCAGCACAAAAACTTCTTAATTATCTTAACTTTCTAATCCAAGCCTCTTATCATACATGCATTGCATTTTGAGTATAATTCTCTATCTTAAGGTGATTTTAGCCACCCAATTAAGATCATAATGAAAGATTCTAGATTAAAAACACCTTAGATTAGGGCTAAATAACTCTTTAATTGAGAGTTATCATCATGCAAGATTGCAATGAAAAATATATTTTTCTCGGCCTCCATTATGGGGTGATGAGGAATATGTTAATAATGATTTGAATGAAGAGATATCCACTACGAGTAGTGCAAAAAGTAATGATATTGATAGTGGTCGTGTGGGTATAGGCTCTAGTGATGGAGCTCAATCTAGTGGTGTTGAGGTACTCGATCGTTGACTTCGTACAAAAATTCCAT
Source organism: Sechiopsis laciniata (assembly GCA_037833695.1). Classification (NCBI taxonomy): domain Eukaryota; kingdom Viridiplantae; phylum Streptophyta; class Magnoliopsida; order Cucurbitales; family Cucurbitaceae; genus Sechiopsis; species Sechiopsis laciniata. The sequence continues at coordinate 10,475 of JBBMKA010031406.1, forward strand.
CAGTGAAACTTCGTGATTATGTTACAATTACAGTTATGAGACAACATATAGACTCTACTACATTTGTTGCACCTCCATCTTAATCTAACTCCTCAGGAAAACCTTTTAATATAGTTTGTTATGTTGATTATAACAATTTTTCAATGAAACATAGACGATGTTTGACGGAAATTTCAAAGGGCAAAGAGCCAACCTCTCTTCAAGAAGCTATAAAACATCTCGGTTGGCGTAAGGCAATGCAGGTTAAGATTGATGCTCTTGAACGTAGTGGTACATGGACTTTAGAGGACTTACCTCCTGGTAAGAAAGACATTGGTAGTGGTTGGGTGTATAAAATTAAATATATATCATTAGGTGTAGTTGAACGTCTTAAAGGGCGTTTAGTTGCTTTTGGCAATCATCAAGTTGCAGGTATTAATTATAATGAAACTTTTGCCCCTGTGGAGAAAATGAGAACTGTTCGTCTTTTTCTTATTGTTGCTGCAAGTTTGAATTGGGAATTGCATCAGGTGGATGTTCATAATGCTTTTCTTCATGGTGATTTGGAAGAGGAAGTGTACATGTGGCTTCCTCTAGGGTACAATGCTTCTGCTCGAGGGAAAGTTTGTAGGCTACGTAAGTCTTTGTATGGTTTGAAACAGGCACCTCGCCAATGGTTTGCTAAGTTATCTAATGCTTTAAAATTTTATGGTTTTACGCAGTCTTATGCTGATTATTCATTGTTTAGTTATATCCGGGGTAGTGTTTCTCTCCAAGTTTCACTATTTAAAGATTATTTGAGTTCGTGTTTCCATATGAAACATTTGGGAATTTTGGAAGTATTTTCTGGGTATTGAAGTAGCTCGAAGTGCTGAAGGTATATTTCTTTGTCAACGTAAATATGCCCATATGCGCACCCAAACTAATATCGTCGTTTAGTTGAACGTCTTGTTTATTTGTCTGTAACTCGTCTTGAACTGAGTTATTCAGTGCATACTCTTGCCAGTTTTTTAGTGTTCCACAAGTTCATCATTGGGATGCGGCTTTAAGGGTATTGCGCTATTTGAAGGATGCTCCAAGTCAAGGAATTTTGTTACCAGCTAAGAGTGAGACGAGTTTAACCGCCTTTTGTGATAGTGATTGGGCGGCTTGTCCATTGACTCGTCGCTCGTTGTCTGGATATGTGATTTTTCTTGGTTCTTCTCCTATCTCTTGGAAAACTAAGAAATAGACGACGGTGTCTCGTTCGTCTGCTGAAGTAGAGTATCGTGCAATGGTCGTTACTACATGTGAGTTAAAATTGGGAGAAGTTGAAAACCACCATGATCTTAGGGAGAATTTCGAATGTTGGATAAAATATTAATTTTGAAAATAAAAATAAAAAATGGTTAGAGTGGATGTTATCCCATAAATTTAGGATTGATGGGTAATTTAATGTAATTTCTATTTTTATTTAATAATAAAATTAAAAAACCACGTGTGATATTTTGGAGGATTTATTTTTCTCTCTGATTTCTCTTTTAGACGTTAATTTAAGGGGCCGTTTACTTTAGAGTAATCAAGATAACTTGAATCTTCTGATGCCCGAAATCTCAGATGTCTGGAATTTCAGATATCCGGCATTTTTAGATCAACATGTTTGCTTTGTAGTAATATTTTTACGAGTATTTAGAAAACTGTGTTTATTTTATAAGTTTTGTTCATGGAAATTTCTTAAATGTCCTCATAACTTAATTTACACATTAATTTATTTAATTAAAATCTATATAACGTATGTTTCTTTTATTAATTTAAATATTATTTTTAAATAAATTTACCTAGCAAAAAACTAAATTCATTTATTAGTTAAGCAAGTGAAAATTTGCTAAATATAGAAAGTAAGTATAATTATATTTGAAACATATAACAAAAATCAATGCACTTTAAATTTTTGTTGAAAATAATCAAAATATTATTCAATTTAATGCATGTTATTTTAAAATAAAAGGTAAAATATAAACATAATTAATTATGTATACTTAGTTGTTAATGTATAATAATTATATACTAAAAAAGAATATATTATTATTTTTTAAGGTATAAACTACACACAAAATATAGAGAAAAAATTGATAAAAATATAAAATTTTACATAAAAAAAAATTGTGAGGACAAAAATTTCATTCAAGGATGCCCTCTACATGGACATCCTAAAAACCCATGTTGTAGGAGGGCATCCAAATGGCTCTTAAATGGGATGTCGGGCATCTCAGAATGCCTGGATATTTTTCCATCAAAATAAACGTAGTAATCTAGATGTCCATTTCATGGGAATCTTGAATTACCAGATAGTGAACGACCCCTAAATGCTTCCAAAAAGTAACCATTTTTTTTAAGAAGTAGCCATTTCCCTCCTTCAGATTTGTGATGGGACTTGTTGTTGTACGGACATTAGGGGTGCAAGTTAAAACCGAAAAACCGCCTAGGCCGCCCAAACCAACCGACACTGACACCGATTTGGGCTAGAACCAATTTAAGTGGTCGGAGTCAGTTTAAAAAATCGGAAAATTGAACATTTGCGGTTCGGTTACAGTTTTGAATAATTAAAAAAAAAAACATCTAAAACCGAGCCGACCGAACCGCAAATTATTTTGTATTTAATCATTTGGTCCTTAATCAGAGAACCGTCAGACCGAACCGTCTAAACCGTCGGTTTATCGGTTTGGTTAAATTAAAGTATTGGTTCGGCTCAGTTTAGTATTTCTCATAAATTTCTTGAATGGTTCGATTCGGTTTAAGCCTCATACCGAGCCGACCGAACCATTTACACCCCTAACAGACAGAGTCCAATCAGCCAATTTCAATATCCTATTAGATTATATTTCAGGAACGCGTAAACTTTTGATGATGAATGCTCTTTAGGTTAGAAGTCTGCATTACATCAAGTTTTAAGGTTAGCATCATGTTTCTTAAGAACTTGTTTATAAGTTTTGCTTTACTGTTGTTAGTTTCTTCCTTTGAAGTGTTTTTGTTGAATTGTTTTAAATTGTTAGACTAGCTAACTTTCGAGGAGTAACAAGAGCGATACTCTAGCAATATAAGTCTGCATCCAATAATATAAGTTTGAATACCATCCAATTGTTGTAAAACTAATAAATAAATTAAAAAAAATAATCATAATAAATAAATAAAACACTTATGTACTCAATTTTAAAAGACATAGAATTTCTTTTTCCTTTTTTTTATGGCCAAACAATTATTATTATTTTTTTCATTTTTAAATTGAGTTATTGAAGTTGAAAATACTCTTTACAAAAAGATTGAATCCAAAATAATAGGCCTCATTTAATAATGTTCTTAATTATTGTTTCTTTCAAGTAAGCATTAAGTTTCAAGGCTCCAAAATTAATCACAAATGGAAGTGAATCAAAAGTAGGGAAAACAATTATAGATGAGGAAGAAAGGGGAGTGGGTGAAGCTTTTGGAGAATGTTGAACCCCTTGCATTTTATGAAGATGTTGCAAATGCATTGGCTCATGAACAGCAAACTACTGTTATTAGAAGTTGAGAAAAGAAATGAAAGATGAAATGAAAATTGTGAAAACAAAACCCAAATCAATAATATTTGTTGAAAAATGAGAGAAATGAGAAGGTGAAGTAAAATTAATATATTTCTATTAAAATGGAGGAAATTGGTGATATGTTATTCAAAATTGTATCACAAAATATGTTGTACTAAAACATGGTGTCTACTATTACCAAAAAAGTATGTTATAGTGTGTTACCTAGTATAAAATATGAATATGAATATAAGAGAATAAAGAACTTATAACTAAAAATGTAAATAAAATAATGAGCAATTTTTTTTTCTTTTCTTTTCTAGGAAGCATTGTTTCTCGTGCTAATAATGAGCCCAATAAAACATTTGCAAATTAGCTTCTCATGAAAAACAATAGTCTGTTATTTAAAGTTCTCACCATTGATAACAAGCTTGGCATAGAAAGTGGCATCTTTTGTCGGTTGGTTTGAAGAAATTTTTTGAGTAAGTGAATTCAACCACTCATCCCAAGCAACCTTCAATTTGGATTAGGTTTAGTTATTGGATTATTATATTTTTGAATATATTGTTATTTACTTTTAATTTTTAAATCAATCAACTTGATGATATCTTTTAATTTACATTCTATGACATTCACAAACTGCCGAAATGTAGCTTGAAAAGATGACCATCTTCAGACTTATTGCGTATTAATGATACATTCTAAAGACCTTTTTAGAAAGAATTTCGGATGGTAAAAATTCTAAAGGTAATAATGAAATTAAAAAAAATTAAAGTAATTATATGAATAATAAGGTAAACATCCATTAGTTAAACAGATTTTTTTGTTTTGATTTTAAAGAAATTAAAATTGAATTATATTATGGAACCGGTGAGTATGTGGAAGTTGCTTGAAATTCCTCTTGCCAGCTTCTATGTGATTATATTATTTTTTGTTTTGCTTGAATTATATTATGTTAATCACTTATCTTTATACTGTAGCCTTCAATTTTACAGAGATCAATCATTTGTCCTTGTGGATCAGACGAAAATGAAGACAGAAATTAGTTGTAACATTTGCATATAAAGAGAAGTCATGAATTTTCATATAGGTCAGCTGATTGATACTGTAGTTTGTCTAAGAAGAGAAATTCAGGACTAGAAGCCCCAATATACTTGAAATTTGACAAAACAACTTTCCAATGTGACAAAACTATGATTGTTACGAATTCAAATTTCCACTAACCTTATATGACATTGACAAACTGCCGAAATGTAGCTTGAAAATATCACCATCTTCAGACTTATTGCGGCACGGACTACTATCTCCAAGAAGTTCACAATTGTTCATAGGTCTAGAATGATGAGCAATGGCAATCTTGCTGGAAGTCAACTCTCCCCCAATCTATAAATCACTGCTAGCTTCACCAGAAGAGCATACATTACAAGCTAATACCTTTGCTGCATTTTGTACTGTAAAGCACATTCCTCGAATGTTCACTGCGCAGACTCATCACAATAGTTAACTTAACTGCATGCAAGTTCAATTATGTATAAGCAGTCTTTCTCCTGTCAGCTGTGCTGTTAAAGTTATAAAGCATTTCTCCTAATTATAGAAGCTGCAAGTTCTAATCAAGAATAAACAAAAATCCTACTTTTCTTATTAAAAAGTTATAGCTTCTACCTTATTATGTCATCTGACATCTAACATAACAACATTTTTTTGTTAATTCAACAACATCTAACTAACGACTTTAAAACTCCACATACCTGCAAAGGCTTGGACTCGAGATTTATTTGAGCACTGTGAGAGTTTGTTACTTTATCTTGTGCCCACCTAGGCAGTCTTGAAATGCTAAATCTAAATGTTTCCACTCCTACTTGATGAAGCCCTTGAAAACCATCTTGCTTGGAATCTTTGGCTGATAATTATTATCCGACGGTCTAGAATTGGTTGTATGTAGCTTTTCCTCATCGCCGTCTTCATAAAGCATGATTTGACTAAAAGGCGTAGGCTCAGTCATGCTTCCTGGAGACAATGGACCAGAACCTTCATTCATTTTCTGATGCATTCTTGAAGATAAAAGTGCAGGAAGTCTCCATACAAAAATGCAACCATCCCCTCCTATATGTGCATAACCAGAGTTGGGAAATTATAATCAACATTTCAACGGTATAAAATATTTAAATTAATAATAATTCATTGTAAGCTCGACTAGTATGTCTGAAGAGAGTTTAAGTTGAATACAAAAGTAAAAGTTCATACTATAAACTGCTCAATATGATAGAAGTTCCCACGACGCATATGATTGTTCTAAATTGAACATCTTTCCAAGGAAAATTTGAGACTTTCAAGATCCTGGAGGAACTAACTGGAGTTCTGTCTACATTGCTCCTTATCTGCTGTCAAACCTTTTTGAGACCCAAAGACTAAGAAATAGAAAGAAACCTTGAAATAAATGTTCGACATCCCGTTTGATTTAGTATAATTAAACTAACATATATTATTGTTGTCAATACTTAGCTCCCCAATGTCACGTAGTTCTCAGTACGAAGGCCAAATATGTCATTGTAAATATTAATAAAAAAAAAAAATTAGGCTTGATTTACATAGATGTCGATATAAAATGTCTGAATTCCTGATTACAATAAGTCAACTGAAACTAGTGTAGAACCTGTACGTACATGCAACACGTTAAGATAGGATTTTAGATATGAAATTATTCAACCAAGTAACATGTAAAAAGATAGCTCAATTAATGCATTATTCTTTACAATCAAAATGCAACAACAGGTATGTACAAACATGTTTTGGATAATCTATATTTATTCAATAAACACAAAAAAGATTTTAGTTCAACTACTAATTCATCCTTATCCACTATTTAGCACAACATCTAGTATTGACCTTCAAAAAGTTTTAATTACATCCTTAGATTTTGAATTTTGTTCATCTTTAATTCCAACTATTAACACCAACTGAAAGAACATGATACGATCCGAGGCCTCTAATTGTGTATTCGAGACGAAGCCGAAAGTGATGGAATTAATTATTAGTTATTATTATTTAATTGTTATTTTAATTTTAATTGTAATTGTCATATATGGAATATTAGTCATTTATTATTAATTAGGTTATTATTAGGTTTACTGTAAATAGGAGTTGTTAGGTTATTGTTAGGCATGAATTCAGTTGTTATTTTGTAAACCTTTGACTCTACGAGAGATTTTCTCTAGAGATTTAATAGAAAGTTGGTAGATTCTATCAGAACATTGATGTGATAATGCATTAGATAAATTTTAGATGAGCCGACATGAGTTGATAATCTGATGGATGAATTATAAATTATGATGAGGTATAAACACATACCAAAAATTACTCTATAGTCCTAATTTTAACTCTTCCTAACTGCCTCATTGGCTTTGCTCATTCATTTACAATCTGTTCAACGAGGTGTCAAATATCACCTCATCAAAATTGTATCTAATGGAGAGTCATATCAACATTGTATCAACCACGGTCAATGGTAAGAAATAGAGATAAACATAGTTCAGTATTAATTTTAACAACAAAAGGTAAAATGAGAAAAAATAAATCCTATTCCTTTTTTTGTATGCTTCAAGGATGGTGTTTTTTGTTTTTTTATATCATTTGCCAATTATTCCTTAATCATGTGCTCATTCAGTTAGAACGGGTTCTTATAGTATCTCAACTCACATTTTGATTCTTTCCCATATTATTTAAAGATTAGTAGATCAAACTTCAAAGGAGATGTTAGTATTTTATTTCACGCAAGAGAATAAATCAAAGGAGATGTTAGTATTTTATTTCACGCGAGAGAATAAATCCTTATTCTTCGTGTTCCACCCACCGCCTTAATCCCTCCCCTTCCCTCCAAAGAAAAAATATATCATCTCCTTAAACACCCTTGCCCAGTTCAAAATGTGCTCTATATCCCCTTCTCAACTTCCATTGGCAATGACATAAAGAAATTTACAAAATATGGACGATCTTGATAACATTTCTCCAATGTTTCACAATATAGATTGTGACTTTGAAATTTCAGCAGTATCTACATGGAATAGGGAAACAGTTTCTTCCTCCCCACTCAATCATAAGTATCAGCTAACTCGAAGGATGATATCCTTTGGAAATTTTGGCAATGATACTTAATCATCCCTGCCTATGGTTAAATCACAACTAAAATTAGAGAACTTAAAAGGTTTTATTAGAAATGGTAGTCAGAGTCAAATGTTGAATCAAAAGCATATAAAATAGGCACCCAAGACAAAAAGAAGATGAAACTTACAGAAATAATGCGTTTACAGTCGGGTGTGAAAATAACACCAGTAATAACTTCACCATGCCCCATTCCCTGTACCACCATTTCCCCAGTAATGAAATCATGTATACATATCGACTTGTTTGAATAGGAGCAAACAAGGTAACTGCAACTTGGATCCATTGCAACCTGTACACGGTTTTAAGTTCAGCAAAACACCAAGATGAAAATATGTTGAACATCAAATTACGTACTTTTATTCGTTCCCCAAAATCTTTCTTTTGCCTGAAAGATCTTATTAGCTTCCCAGAAGCAACATCAAATGTATTGATCTTCTTATCCTGCACGTTAGGGTTGGACAACTAACAGAGTTATTCTAGTCTCTAGAAATCGTATTAATGACAGAAATTCTTGTTGGACATTAAGTTATCTAATTAACCGATAATCTGAACATCAAGACCGATAAGCCATTACATGGAGTGATTGAATAGAATCATTTGCAACTACCACTGCAATGAACCATGCATACCTGCCCAACTGTAACAACAACATCTGCTTTAGGATCTATAGCCATATCATAGACAGTACCCTGGGATGCCATTTGATGATGACTACGGGAAATCAAATGACCGCTATCTATTGTGGTGAAATCACGGAAAATCAAAGACCTGCATGTAAGAGTAAGTTAAGAATGGTTGATGGATGGAGTTAAGTTTCGTACTTCTGTCGGCTCTTGAGTCAAGTTGATAATCTATCTTCTATCATGGAAAAGATATGAGAAAAGCTATCTTAAAGAATGAACCATTAAACACTAAGGGGGCATTTGGGGCCATTTATGTAAACAGCGGGTTGGGTTATCAAAATAATTTCTTCATTTGTATCAATTTGGTACTATCAAGCATCCGACAAAAAACAGAAAGTCAAAAGCAAGCTCAGATGTCCTATACATAAATAGTAAAGTAACTAGTAGCAAGTTATAACTATAAGCTTCATACATCAAACGATCAAATAAGTAATGCACCCAAAAAAGTTTTTTTTTTGGATAGGAAACGAAAACTTTCATTGATAGATGAAAAGTTACAGAAATATCCAAAACATTACAAAAAGCTTTGCCAATGAGACTATAAAGTGGTAATGCTATAATCCTTGAAAGGATAAATAACATGTGCCCATGATATAGTAAGTACAGTAATCGATTCAAACAAGTTTCCTATATCCCGGTCATCTGTAGAAAAGAGTTTTGCATTTCTAAAGGACATCATTCCTAATGCGCCCACAAAGTAAAGCTTTTACATTTATACCTGTCAGCACTGCAGCTTATAATTTTGTGTCCATTGCAACTGATTTTTACCGAAGTTACAGCTGCTGAATGATCAACTATACTATCAGTGAGAACAAACTTCCTGACACAAAAAAAGGAGCATTAAGAGCACGGATCAAAAAGTAGGAATAATAAGAGAGATTTTACCTTCCAACATCATAAAGATGGATAATTCGATCTTGATTTGCTGAAGCCATGTAGTAATGACTTTGCATAGCTTCTTTAGATATAGCATCATTTCTACTCAACGAGCTAAAGCTTAATGATAGGACCTCTGCATCATGAGCACCCTACAAGAATGAGAAATATTTCTTACTAATTCCTAAAGGACATGGTTGTCTGCCATATAGTTAGTAAATTTTGGGATTCTTTCACTAAAGAAATAAACTAATCACAGTTCCAATGGCTTGCCTGAAGACATGTATAACCAGAAGTTAGCAGGTAAAATATGTGGATGTTTCCATCACAATCACCAGCGGCAAGGTGTTTTCCATCTGAACTTGCTGCCAGAGAACAAAAGGCTTTAGTGTTACAACCAGCTCCCACAGTTTCCCGTTCAAATATCCCAGCACTTTCTATTGCCAATAACCCAACAAAAAATTATTTTCTGACAAGCTAGAGATTTGACTTCATACTCAAAAATTCACAAAATAAAAACATCAGTATACAATTAATGTTTAATTGTTTACTCAACGTTTTTAAATTTTCTCTTATATATTTGTGAAGTTCTACCAAAGCATGTAGTGCTCGTTTGTCGAACTTGATTGTCCGGTGCATCGTCTGAATCAGGTTGCAAAGCTAGATCCCACAACCTAATAGTACCATCAGCTGAGCATGTTGCGAAAGAAATTCCTCCTAAACAGCCTCTAGCAACACAAGCAAGAGATGGATCGTGCATATTCTCACAACAAAGAACCATGATATCCCATATGCACGCAGAATGAGAAACTAGCACACAAGACCTGGTGGCCTGAGAAAATTTCACAAAATTATGAAGGAATGAAAAAAGCTCCAACAGTACTCTGGAACAATACAATATAATTGTCGACCTTAATTTCGAGTCACAATGTAATATAACTAATAAGCACCTGCTTCACGTCATGGATATCCCATATATTAAGATAGTGATCTCCATAAATAACCACTGCAAAGCAGAATCATCAATATTCAAACAAAAGTGGCATTCCATTAGTCGAAAGTCTTTGCTTAAATGCTTACCAAGCTTTTCTGAGGTTGAAAAATAACATGCAACTGCATCAGGAAGGGCAGGTAAGTTTCGTAGATCATTTCCATCATCTTTCATGGGATAAACATTATTGCTTGCCCTTTCAAATTGCTTGGAGCTTGAATAGACTAAACTTCCACCATATTGAAGACTCTCAGCATCAAGACGTTGTACTATTCCATTGCTGCATGCACAAGCAACTAACTTGCTAGATGGAGATACAGCGAAACTGTTATCGACCTGATGAATAATGGATATCATGCTTCAAAAGAGGTAGGAAGCAATTCAAATGAGTTTAAACATGCATCCAACAGATATTTTTTCCTTCAGATATTAATCTCAAGAAACTTGTATTTATCACATATTCATAGATGCACGTGCAACTTTTGTGTAGGTCTCTATTTAATACATATTTTATTGCCATGTTATATAGTAGCCATAACCACAAAATTTCCATTCTCAATAGGCAATCATCATTCTGAATTTAGTTCATCAAAATGTAAGCTATTTTACTGCCCAATGTTTGACAAAGGAAATTAGGGGATCATTGATCCTAACCTAGCAACTGAGCACATTAGCCCCTAAAAGCAAGCTCACTCCTTTAATTTTGAAAGAAAACTGTAATCCCTCAAAAGTAATCTCATTCTCATCCTTTCATTTTTTAAGATAAATAACTTCTAAAATCTTCAAGATAAGATGCAGAAGCCACATATGCCTTTAAACTTACTGACTTTGTTACTGAAAATCCAGAGTTCAGGAGGCAAGGGAAACCTATAGATGAAAAAGTTGAACTAGATTGAAGCTAAGTTCAGAAACTTCAATCCAAGGATAAATATGTCATGTGGAGTAAAACCAACCTGATTCAGTCAATGCATACATCTGAAAGACTTCCCCTGAGCTACCGTCCGACAACAAGCCAGAGGTGATAGAAACAAATGAGGTTCCTTGATGGGGACCAAGATTGATAGGTTTTCCATGCAAAGATAGAGAATTTGTCCCTAAACTATATTGGGTCGTAGGGGATGTAATTGTCCAGAACTTCAAGTGCTTCTTCCCAGCAGTTAAAAGGGATTTTGAATCTGATGAGAAGGAAACAGACGAGATGGCCGTACCAGATGAACTTGCTTTGAGCTTTGTTAGCAACATTGTAGTCCGCCAGTCCCAAATATATATGAATCCCCCAACAGACACTAGATATTTCCCTGGAATGAATAAAGAATAAAAATTATTTAAGATGGAAAAGGGAAAAGTGAAAAATTGGCAGGAACCAAAACTATTCATAATTACCATCAGGTGAAAAAGCAAGGCATGCAACACCATACAGATGACCTTTCAGTTCAGATAGAAACGCCATGCCCGCTAAATCCCACACAAATACTGCAGGTTGAGGCCCTGACTGCAAATCCAAAATAGAACATCAGGTGAGAATTTTTTTTTTTTAATAACCAAGAGTTGGAGCTTTACTCCACTATACCCGAGACACCACCGACCCGTCCCTAGGTTGTGGCACTGGGTGAGAAAAATATAATAAGCAAGTCACCTGACCTTTCCTTTCATCATTGCAACCGCAAGAGAGCCCTGATCTAGGCTTTTGATCATTTTTATAAATATCTATATATGAATTTCCTTGAAACCATCATGGTCGTAGACAAATCTCTTAACCAAAACTTCCCTAGGATGTGGACTTTCATAATAATTCAGTCATGAAATTTAGTGGTCATTTGATGCTGGAGCTGAGTGCTTAAGCACTAAATATAAAGTGAGTTGGTAACAAACACGCCAAATCCACAGGACGCACATAGATTATACACAGCAAAACCATAAACAGCTGCCGTGTATACATATACAAGGCTTAACTAACAAGTCGAATAAATTACACAATGGCATTTCTAGCATTTCTCACATCAACATTATCTCAACAATCATGCCAAGTTCAGTTCGTAAAACTACAAGAAGGAAAAAGAATTCACCTCTCCAGCAGCAACGAAGAGGCCATCGGGAGACATTGCAACGCAGCTCAGAGGTTTGCACAAGCGATGAGGCACAACGAGGTGAGATTGCGTAGCAGATTCAACATTGTAGACCACCACAACGCATCAGGCCAAATAGACGCAGTTTCCTGAATTGACATTCGAAGCCAATCCATTGTTGTTCTTCGAAGTGGTGCCGATAATTCCCTCCAACACAAGCTGCTTCCGGAGACATCAAAAGAAAACATTCATGGTAGTGAAGGATTGAAGCTAATGGAGTCTTACACAGAGAATTTTGAAATGAGAAACAATGTCGAAGAGATTGATTGATACCTTTGAAGATGGATCGGTTTTCTTGAGTTTGCGATTCGGTTTCATATCAATAGAAAGAGAAAAGAAAATGGCGATGAAGAGTTGCTTAGCTGCAGCTGATCGGCTTCGATAACAGCATTTTGATTTTTGGAGAGGCGCACTACTCAACCATCTCTAGTTTATTTTTTGTAATAAATAATTCTTCTTAACTATTTAGGAAAAAAACAACTAAAATGTCATTTTAGTCTATTTACTTTCAATTTTGTTTTATTTTGATTCTTTTACTTTTAAATGTCAAATTTTAATATTTATAACGATAATAAGGCTAAAATTTAGTATTTATTGTTAATTTATTACTATATTTTATTTACAAAATTTGTTTTTATTAATTTTTCATAGTTTAAGAAATATGTTTACGTGAAACTTTTTATTAAAAAAAAATGAGGTTTTTTTATGAATTCAAATTATAATTAATTAATAAATTTTTATTAAATAATTCTTTTCAAAATCGAATCTTCGAACATAAAATTAAATTGGAATATAACCAATGAACCAAGCCAACACATTATTGACTTTTTCGAATTCAATAGTCATCTTTGGGAATCTAGTCTTCTTTGTCATCTAATCTACCCCCTTCCACTTTGAAGGCAATTTCAAAGTAGCCATCGATGCTTTCGGAACTTAGATATGTTAAGCAGCCGTATCCTACGCTCACAGCCAGTGGGCTCACTGCGCTCTCATTCGCGACTTACCGCCAGGCACCTAGATGAGACTCTGTAGTCTTAGGCTGAATAACTTCTAAATTGAAATATCGGTAGGTGAAGATTGAATCTTCGTTGAACGCCATACCGAGGCGTGTGGGTAGTTTAGGTTTCTTGGTTGACCTGCTTCGATGTCGTTTTTGCGTCTCGAAATGGGAGATTACAAAATGTACAAGAATTGAGGAATTTACATAAATTTACAGATTATTCTAAAAGAAGTAATTTACAAGAAATGTACAGAAAGTTAAAGAAAAATAAAAATGTACAAGAAAATTTTTACAAGGTGTTGGGAATGTACAGAAACAACGAAAATGCAATTAATTTTATATATATATATATATATAGTTTAACGACGTTACGGTCGTTGTATGTGCAAATTTGAATCAGAGTAGTTTACTGACGATTGCGGTCTTTGAATCCGTAGTTTTACGACGTTACGATCGTTTCGTAGTTTAAGGACGGTTGCGGTCCAAATTTGAGTATAGGATTTTTTGAATATGGTAGTTTTAGAACAATT
>JBBMKA010031416.1:0-24357 GCA_037833695.1 Sechiopsis laciniata
ATTGTTACTTTTAATTACTTATAAAAAGTTTGATATTTTGTATTATCTTGAACTTATTTAGCAAAATTTGTGTAAAACCCTATTCACCCCCCCCCCCTCTAGGGTTGTCATACCCATCCAACATGCATATGTGAGGCATCAGACACGTGTCGCACACAAATATGCGTCCTCTTGTTTCTCGTCCCCATTGTTCAAGTTACGTTTCCCTTTACTAGTGACATCGATTTAGGGTTCTCTTTGATTATTTGTTTCGTCAATTGCGTCGGACTCCCCCATTTGTGACCGCAACTTCTCTAATTCTAATACCAATTTCGTGTAGTGATGGCGAGAATGAGGTTAACAATTTTCTTCCACAGTCTGTCTCCATGGCTCTCTCCCCCTTTTCATAGTTTTCGATTTAGGTATCGACATTTTATCTGGTGAACAAAAGATTTTGAACTAGTGGTAGAGGCTACATCCTCTATGGTCAATGCTCTGTCATGGATTCCTTCAGAAGCATCTTCCCATAAAGAAGATGAAGAAAGCAATAAGTATAAGAAGAAGATGTGGTTGAGTTCAGCTCGGTTGTGGAATTCGAAACTCAATTTATATGACAAAATCTAGTATCCACAGTCGATTACAAACTCGGTAGTTAACTTATATTTATTATTTTGTTAAAATTTTTCTATTATTGAGTATGAACCCGATTAGTTTTGATCTAATTAATTAGTTCAATTTTGTCTTTCACTTATGCCTTTTAGGTTAGTTTAAATTATATTTTTTTTAAATCAACTACAAATTGATGAGATGTGATGTAATTAGATTGGTTTGGTGTGCATTTATTTTAAAGAGCCATTAAATATTGCAGTTTTGATTGTATTATAAAAAATTAGCTTATTGAAGAAGTATATCTGCAGTTGAGTCAAATCAATTTTTAATTTTGAAAATGTTACAATTTGGTTTCAAATTGAACATTATTACTTTTCGATGGTTATGGGTTAATTAAATATGGGTCTATTTAATTAAAACATATCTTGAATAATTGTTTTAGGATGTTAAAATAATGTTTAGTTTAAATAGGTTAATTAAACTAATTAATTAAAGATTAGCTGTATAATTAGTTTAAGAGGTTAAAAGAGCTATTTGGTTATAGAGATTAAATAGTTTTAATCCTCTATACCTAAATCTTGGTGAAACCCCTCATTTGTTTAAGTGTATAAATAAACTCATAATTAAAGGTTTAAATGAAGTTTTTTGAATTGGAATTAAAAAGTGGGATTGGCATTTGGGAAAGTAAGAGAGAGAAAAAAAGGAAAAGTGGTTTGATTTGAGAAAGGAGAAAGGAAAAAGAATAGAGAGAAAGAGAAATTTGGGGGAGCAAATTGGGCCCCATTTTCCCCTCTATTTTGCTCATGCAAAGAAGAAAGAAGCAAGGGAGAAAGGGTGCCGCCTCTCTCCGGTCTTGCCGTCGTCCCTCTGTCACCAGCCGCCATTCGCCGGTGACTCACATACAGCTGCCGCCATCACTTGCCTACCACCATTCAAATTCTTCATCAAGCTTTGTGTTGAAGACCTAGGCAAGTTGGAAAGTTTTAAGTGGGTTGATTCTCGAAGGCTTTGAGAGATCTTGGAAGCTTGCCGGATTTCTAGAGGAAGAAAAGATTGCAAACTTCTCTTGGGCATTGAATTCTCTCCAATGTGGTTTTATTTCCTTAATCCCATTGTAATTTCCTTGTATGTTCTTACTTTGAATCTTGTATCTAGGTTTTGTTTATTGTTGTTTGCTCTTGAATGAGTTTTTGTAACGAACTTACAATTTGTAATTGTTATCTCAATAATAATGTCTAAAGCAAAAGTCATAAAACCCATTTGTTAGTGGAGTAGGATGTTTGCCAAACCACTTAAATCTCGGCGTTTTCATTCTTAATCTCTTTATTTAGTGTTTTGGAACTTTTATAAATCTATCCAAATTTTTCCAACAACTTATATTCATTTTAAATCACTTGTAATGCATTATAAATCACATCTAAATGGTTAACATGTCAAGAATAGGTCTTAGAGAATTTATAACAGTTGGTGTCAGAGCTTAATTCTTGAATCTGTCATGTTAAATGTGTATTTTCTAGAAGGTTATACTATAATAGGTTCTAGTGATCTAACTAAATAAAATGACAACTCTAAAATTATTCTTTGGCATAAAAGGTCAGGTCACATAAGTGAGCAAGGAATTAAAGAGTTGGTTAAACAACAAATTATTCCTAGCATTAAAAATGCTGACTTAGGTTTATGTGAGCATTGCATTTATGGAAAAAGTAAAAGAATAAAATTTGGAAAAGGTGGTCATATTTCTACTCATAAATTAGATTGTGTGAATTTCGATTTATGGGATCCTTCTAATGTTGTTACTAATGGTGGTGCTAGATTATTTTTATCTATAATTGATGATTGTACTAGAAAAGTATGAGTTTATCTTTTAAAGCATAAGTCCAATACTTTTGATAAATTTGTTGAATGGATCAATTATGTTAAAAATCAATCTAATCTTAAAGTAAAGAAAATTAGAACGGATAATGGTCTTGAATTTTGTAATCATGATTTTAATAACTATTGTAAGACCAAAGGCAAAGCTAGACACTTGACCGTTGTTGGCACCCCACAAAAAAATGGGGCGGCCAAACGAATGAATAGGGACTTTAATGGAGAGGGTTAGATGCATGTTATCTTGGTCTAAACTTCCTCAAAATTCTTTGTGTGAAGCCATCCAAACCGCATTTTACATAGTGAATAGGTGTCCTTCTACCGCTATAGATTTAAAAACCCCACAAAAACTTTGGCAAGGTAGCCCTTCCTCTCCCTCCGACCTATGTCTAGCTTATGCTCATGTTAAGAAGGGAAAGTTAGATCCTAAGGCTAAAAAGTGTGTATTCCTAGGCTATCCCATGGGAGTGAAGAGATATAAGCTATAGTATTTAGACACACAAGTTCCAATAATCCTAATAAGTAGAGATGTGACTTTTGATGAAATTAAGGGTGGTTTCGAGGTGGAGTAAAACACACCAAACCTTGAAAACCTTCAAACATCCATAGAAACCGTTTTAGAATCAATCCCTCCTACTTTAGAACCTCAAGTAGAACCCATAGAACCTAGTCAAGAAGCTGATAGTGTTCCATCTACTTTAAAAGAAGTAGGTAGTGATGGCGAGGTGGAGAATTCTCCTCACCTAGAGAGTTATCAATTATCTAGAGATAGAGTTAGGAGAAACATAGTTCCTCTAACTAGATATGGGTATGCCGATTTAATACCATATGCTCTTCTCACCGCTAATGACTTTGTTTACCAGGAATTTCAATGAGACCATTGTTGATGTTAATAAAGATAAATGGTGGGAAGCCATGAAAGATGAATATGATTCTTGAATGAAAAACAATACTTGGATTCTTGTAAACAAACCATTGAATGCTAAAATCGTTGGATGTAAGTGGATTTATAAAGTTACAGAAAATCCTTTAGATGTTGAAAAACCTAGGTTTAAAGCTAGGTTGGTAGCTAAAGGGTTAACTCAAAGGGAAAGAATTGATTATGATGATGTTTTTCACTGGTTGTTCGTCACACTTCTATTAGAATATTGCTTGCTTTTGTTGCTCACTTTGATTATGAGTTAGAGCAAATGGATGTCAAAACCGCCTTCTTGCATGGAGAGCTTGATGAAACTATATACGTGGACCAACCTGCTAGGTTCGAATCTCCAAAAGAAGAAAGTAAGGTATGTTTTCTTAAAAAGTCTCTTTATGGTCTTAATAAATCACCTCGTCAATGGTATAAAAGTTTTGATTCTTATATGTTGTCCATTGACTTTACTATAAGTAAATATGATAGTTGTGTTTACTTTAAACAAGTGTCAAAGTATGATATTATTTACTTACTTCTTTATGTGGATGACATGTTGATTGCTTGTAAGTCTATGCATGAGATAGATAAATTAAAGGAATTTTTAAGAAAGGAATTTGACATGAAAGACGTAAGCAATGCTAAAAGGATATTAGGAATTGACATTATAAGAGATGGAGAAAAGGGCAAACTTTGTCACAACATGAATATGTTCAAGACTAGTTAACAAATTCAACATGCAAGAAAGTAGGCAAGTTAGGACACCTTTTGGAAAGCTTTTTAAATTTTTTAGTAAAGACTAACCTAAAGAACCTAATGAAATTGATGAAATGTCTAACATTCCATATTGTAATATAGTAGGTAGTCTTATGTATGTTATGGTATGTACTAAAATCGATCTTGCCCATCCGCTTAATGTTGTAAGAAAACCCAGGTAAATTACATTGGAATGCTATTAAGTGGATAATGAGATATCTTGCACGTCACAATGATTTATGCCTTGCATATGGTAGTGAAAATATATTTGATAACATAGACATTACTAGTTATATGGATGTCGATTATGCCATTGATATAGATAAGCGTAGGTCTTTGACTGGTTTTGTGTTTAAACTGTTTGGTTCCACTATTAGTTGGAAAGCTAATTAACAATCTATTGTTGCTTTCTCTACAACTGAATCTAAATGTATTGCATTGACTGAATCTGTTAAATAAGCAATATGGCTTAAGGGTATTGTTAGTGAATTGAGTTGTAGTGAAAAAGTTAGTACAACAGTTTATTGTGATAGTCAAAGTGCCTTGCATTTATCTAAGAATCATTCTCATCATGAAAAAACTAAGCATATAGATGTTCGTTATCATTTCATTAGAGATATAATAAATGATGGCGTAGTTGCTGTGAAAAAAGTTAGTACTGAATTGAATGTCGCCGACATGTTTACTAAAGCATTACCCATTGATAAATTTAACCTTTGCATGAGAATGATACACTTAGAAAATGGGTAGTTACTCTTCATGTTCTTGACTATTTAAACTTAAGCATGACTGTTAGAATATCCTAGTTCGTGTTAAATTGGAAGTCAAGTTGGAGATTGTTACAATTTGGTTTCAAATTTAACATTATTACTTTTCAATGGTTATGGATTAACTAAATATGGACCCATTTAATTAAAACATATATCGAATAATTATTTAAAGATATTAAAATCATGTTTAGTTTAAATAGGTTAATTAAATATTAGTTGTATAATTAGTTGAAGAGGTTAAAAGAGTTATTTGGTTATAGAGGTTAAATGGTTTAATCCTCTATACCTAAATTTCAGTGAAACCCCCCATTTATTTAAGTGTATAAATAAACTCATAATTTAAGGTTTAAAAGACCTTTTGAATTGGAATTAAAAAGTAGATTTGACCTTTGAGAAAGTAAGAGAGAGAAAAAGGAAAAGTGAGTTTGATTCGAGAAAGAAATAGGAAAAAAGAAGAGAGAGAAAGAGAAATTTGGGGGAGCAAATTAAGCCCCCCCCCCCCCCCTCCCTCCCTCCCTCCCTTTCCTTTTATTTTACTCATGCAGAGAAGAAAGAAGCAAGGGAGAAAGGGCACCGCCTCTCTCCAATCTCGAGTCAACGCTCTGATACTGGCCGTAATTCGCCAGTGACTCGCCTAAAGCCGTCGCCATCACTTGCCTGCCCCCATTGAAGATCTAGGCAAGTTGGTAAGCTTCAAGTGGGTTGATTCTTGAAGGTTTTGAGAGATCTTGGAAGCTTGCTGGATTTCTAGTGGAAGAGAAGATTGAGGACCCTCTTGAGCATCAGATTTTCTCCAAGGTAGTTTTATTTTCTTAAATCCATTGTAATTTTCTTGTATGTTCTTACTTTGAATCTTGTATCTAGATTTTTTTTATTGTTGTTTGCTCTAGAATGTGTTCTTGTATTAAACTTACGATTTATATTTGCTATCTCAATAATAATGTTTAAAGAAAAGGCCATAAAACCCATTTGCTAGTGGAGTAGAATGTTTGTCGAACCACTTAAATCCCAGTGTCTTCATCTTGATCTCTTTATTTAATGTTTTGGAAATCTTATAAATCTATACAAATTTTTCCAGCAACTTATACTCACTTTAAATCACTTATAATGCATTCAAAATCACATCTAAATGTTTAACATGCCAAGAATAGGTATTAGGGAGTTTATAACCCTTTTTACCATGAATAACATGCTTAACATCTCAGATTTCCTAAGACCTATTGGTCACGACTTCAAATTGATGAGATGTGATGTAATTAGAGTGATTTGGTGTGCATTTATTTAAAAAGGTTACATATTATAGTTTTGATTGTATTATAAAAAATTAGCTTATTAGAGAAGTATATCTACAGTTGATTCAAATCAATTTTTAATTTTGAAAATTGTCTCCCACTTGATCTCTTATGGTGCTATAAATAAACTCAGTAACCAGATATAAAAGACAAGCTCATTTTGATCTATTTTTCGAGGTACGCTACTAACCTTTTGATCAACATGTTTCGGTTACATGGTAGAAGTTTCATCACTGATATCTTCTCGAATTTACAAGTAGATCTCTATTTTTTGTATTCCACTTCCTTTTTTTTTTTTTTTTTGGAATAACTTGTAAATTCGTTTTCTTATTTGTTATTGCATTTGTTAATGTATTTGAATTATTTCAAGTTTCTACTTATACTACTTCGAGGTTGGTGTTTTTGTAATGTGAAATATTTTATTTATGCAATATGTAGTAAGGATTGTTGGACTTTATGATTCGCTAGTTTTTAAATTTTTATTATGGTCATTTATTGTGACAATAAATAAATGGTCACAACGATAATTATTTTTATAAATAAAAGTAGGTTGAACCATGGAGAAAACAGCCATTTAACCTAATTTATAGTAGGGTGCCTAGTTTATTATTTCAATCCCACTAACATATGTTGTTTACAATTATAACTATTTTATTGGGTTGTAGTCATTTTAATTTATAAAAACATTTACTTTATTGTTTACTAATTCATAAAAATACAAAAACTTATGGTGAAATTAAAAAGTGCACCCATGGAACATATAGATGACAACCTTTTTGTTGGAAATTTAATGGGTGTGGCACCATAAGATTTCATTGGACTCGTAATGTTATTTAGTCAATGGGAGGATGAAGATGAAGATTCATATCCGATTGAATAGTCGTAATTTATACATGTCTTACGATAGAGCTTAAATTAGACAGATTAACTATTATCGTATGATAAATACAAGTGATTACACATGTCGATCTATGACTAGGATGGACCTTAGGACATTCGATAATTTTTGCTATTTAATAAAACCTAGAGGAGGACAAACACCCACCAGATAAATGGATGTTGAAGAAAGCCTTACTATAATTTTGCACGGTCATGATGTGAAAAATCTAGTTATGGATTTTTAGTTTGCCCAATCTGGTGAGATTGTATCTCGATATTTTCTTAAAATTTTAACGGTTGTATTGCAACTAGATGAAGTATTACTTAATAAACCATAACTCATTATAAGCGACTATACTCTTTAGGAGGTGTTTTGAGGTCTAAATCTAACTATAATTAATGACTTGGTATTGGACTAATGTTTCGAACTTAACCATTGCATGGATTTTTTTTTTTAATCTATTAGAAATGTCTAGACGCTTTAGACGGTACATACATCAAAGTCAACGTTCCAATGGTGCAACAAATGTACTTTGAGTATATTCACCAGGAGGAAAGTTCATTTATGTCCTTGGTTGGTTAGAAAGGATAGTAGTCGAAGCAAGAATTCTTAGACAGACTATTGAAAAACCAAATGGTTTTAGCATACCTCGTGGTAAATTTTAATTGCTTCATAATTTGATTTATATCAACTTGAAGACATGACTTTTAACATCACGCCATAAATCATAATACTATTAGATCTGTGATGTTGGTTATCTAGATGCATAAAGATTTATGTTCCCATATAGAGAAGAACGCTACCATTTATCCGAATGGTGAGGTTAAGGGAGTACTCTAAGGATAGCAAAAGAGTTTTTCAATATGAAGCACTCGTCCGCTCATAATGTCATAGAGAAAGTCTTCAGTGTTTTGAAAAAAATGGGTTATTTTAAGAAATAAATCATTTTACTCACATAAAGTTCAAACGAATATTATTCTAGCCTATTGTTACATTCATAATCTCATTACACGGGAAATGTGTATTGCCATTTTAGATGAGTACAATGTCCACAACTTTTCAAAAAGAATAAAGTGTAGAGGAAAATATAGAATTTGTTGAGTCTTATGTCCAATGGTCAATGTTTAGGGAGATGTTGGGTGAGCAAATATTTTTTGTATGTACTGTCTATTATAAATGCTCAATTTTAAACAACTTATCGCATGTAGTGCTTAAAAAGTAATGATCATTTTGTAATGCTTACCTTAATTATCATGCAATATAGTCGTTATGAGGTTTATTTTGAAACAACCATTTACTTATTTGTTTATTATATCACTAGTTATTTAATCAATTTTATTCTTTAATTTATTTTATTTTTGTTTATACTTTTAGGATGGCTTCACCTAGTTTTAATGCGGCCCATAAACATTTTTTGTCGTATGAGGATGAGGACTTGCTAATAACTGCAATACTAAATATAGTTAACAAATACTTCATTATGTTCACCAAATGGTACATTTTGTTGTGGATACACTTTGAATGTCATTGATTTCATTCGTGCTGCAAAACCAGGCACCACAGTTGAAAGTACATTGATTAATATAAAGTTAAGACGCTTAAAAAACAATATTGTGCTATTGAGGAGATGTTAGGGTTCAAGGAAGTGGATTCTTATGGAACAATGCTAGACAATGTGTTGATGTTGATAAGGAGACATTTGATGGTTGGGTGAAAGTAAGATTATCTATATATTTTTCATCCTTATTTTGAATATCATAAAGTTTCAGCGATACTAAAACTGTTATTTTGTTTTTATGCAGGGACATCCTAATAGAAAAGGTATTTGGAATAAACCATTTCCCTGATTACGTGACCTTGAGATTGTGTTTGCATGTGATAGAGTTGCAGGTTATCCAATATCTACTAGACTAAGTAGGACATCGACAAAAGAAGCTGGAATAGAGATGCCCGTTGATGGTGAAGTTGGCTCAAAGTATAAAGATTGAAGTTGGCTCGAAGTATGAAGATGACTCAATTCCATAACAATATACTCAACATTTTTCTGTTGGTGGATCGATGAATAATGACATGCATGACACCCCTCTGAAGATTATAAATGTTTTTTTTTTTCAAAAATTGGTTTTGTAAGATTTAGGTTATGGTGTTTTTTTTTTCTTTTCATATTGATGTTGTAATATTTAGGTTATCTCATGGATTTTTTTAATACCATATGTTTTGAATTTTGTTTGAGATTGTAGTACAATTTTGTTGAAGACTATATAATATATGTGATGAATTTTGTGAATTTGTTTGACATTATTTTAAAAACTTGTTAAATGTTATTCTAGTATCTATTGACATTTGTTATAAAACTATCTCAAACTTACTCTAAGCATATATAGTTCTTTACTTCAAATACCAATATCTAACTCAAGATTACAAGAATTTTGCACATTCTTTATTAATTTTCTAGCAACTAATAAAGTTTTGAATTAAAAAAATAAACACGTACTAAATAGAGAGATCGATAGAAGTATTTAAAGTGGTTCGAACGTAAGGCCTAATGCACTTTGCCTAAGCTTCGACTTAAGTGAGACAATATTATTAGAAGAGTTTTACATTACATATACATCCATGTAATTAAAACAAGTAAACAACAACAACAAGACTATTTGAACATACATTGAGAGATTTGAACAAGAAAGAGGTTAAATACCACAAGCAGGAAAAAAATGAAATTAATACAATCTTATTGGAAATTGAAAGATCCAAGTGATTTTGCAACTCGTTTGCAAGAATCACTTATATTTGCAAGTCTTCAACTCCTAGATCATGACAAACAACTCAATAGATATATCCACCAAGAAACCCCTTCAAAACAGCCACAAAAAGCACTTACCTCAGCCCAAAATTGGAACTCCATAGATGGCGGTGAACAACGATTAAATGGCAGTGATCAAGAAGAGGTGGCGATGCTTTGATTAGCAGTGGTGTCGATTTGTGACGGCTGCCCCACCTGGACAGCACTTTGCGAAAAAATGAGAACCCCCAATGGGGTTCTTGACTTGATGAACATGAAAATAAGGAGAGGGGATTTCTCCCTCTCTTTTCTCTCTCATTGGCTTTTAATGTCCAATACTACCATTTTCCTTCATTTTTCTCAAACACTTTACTTAATAAACCCCTCACCACTTTTACTAAATGACTAACACTTAGAATAACTTTTCTCTCCCGATCCCAAATCTCAACCAAAAACTTAATTTGAATTCTCTTTTAATGTCATATATATAGGATTACTTAAATGAGTTTACATGGATTTAATGTACTTGATTGCACCCAATTAAATCTCATTAGATGGTTATATAACAAACCCAACTAATCCCTAATTAATTAATGAGTCTTTTAATTAACCTAAACCTAAAAATGTACTAACCAACCTAAATACATTTGAATCCAATTAGGCTATTTCATCAAAATGTTTTTAATTAAAGTCAAAGCCAATCAATTTGTAACAACACTTTTTTTACCAAATGGGTTGGTAGCGCATTTGATTATCTTGTTTGATGTAAATCCATCTCAACTCCACGGGTCATGAGTTCAAGCATAAAAATCGATGAAAATACCCTTTAACCCTTAAAATGATGTGGCGTGTGACGAGTACACCTAACACACGAAGAAATGTAGAAGGAACGAAGCCACATGGAGCTACTTACTAAGATCAAAACGACGAGGCAATTAGAATTACGCGCGACACCAATAGATCTTCAACAACATATGCTACAAAGGCGACATTTCTCTTCCTTAATAATGGGGGTTTTGCTTTTGGTATAGTGCTCAACTTCTTTAATGGCTCCTTGCCCTTCGTACTATTGGGAGAAACTTCATATAATCGTCACTCTCATCTTATTTTGCTTCATGTTTGTAATCCTCTGAATCCCTCGACTTCGCCTTCTAAACCACAAGCTCTGATTCATGTGCGCCTCCCTCTAAAGCTTTCCCTATGAAGTTGTGAATTTGAGGATCCTCATATATTTCCTCAGTTGTTTCAGCCTTGGATCTTTCTTATATTTCAATGGTGCACTTGTCTCTCATTTTGCTTTTGGCACATTGTCCCTCGCTCTTAGGATTATCTTGGTTCGTAAGTCCTCCTAAAAGTTTTATTCTCCTTATTCTTTAAGTCCCTCATCTCTTTCGCTTTAAGTTCCCTTCTCATCTTCAAAACTATCGATCACCACCAGTGGTGCAGTTTTCAAGGGTATGACGTTAATCGGCTCCATGTCTACAATCGTGGGGTGTGTGCCATAATTTTTATCATATTTGTCTGCTGATGAGTATGAAAAGATGGTCTTCCCATTGAATCGTTGGGAAGGTGTTGAAGTTTTTCGACTTCTTGTCTGCTGGTGTGTGGTAATTTGTAATGACGTCTGATCACCGCTAATGCATGGTTCAAAACGTCTTCGCCTTAAAATCTCAAGTTTGAGACGTGTTTGTGAATATGACTCTTCACACGACGTTGTAGTGTTTACTAGTTTTCATGCGTATGGATTCATGTTGGAAACGAGCTATACGGTCATGAAATTCTTGAAGATATAACTGTGTAAAAGCTTGATTGCAACAAACATGTTGACTTAACCAAACATAGATACTCATTATTAACACAACATTATGTACTATTAATAGAGTATTATTGTTAATACTAATAATTAACGATTGCTAATTTTTAAAAAAATAATCATATTTGCTAATCCTATGAGTTTTTCTATGGACACGTTTGGGGAGTGGAGTTGAGTAAGGATGAGATGGAAAGACTTGTTAAATTCAATTTGGCCCATTGGGAAAAAATAAATCTAAAGGAAAGAGTTGACGCATGGGCCACGCCCTCGGTTATCTTGGCGCGTGACACTTTTTTTTTTTATATATATTTTATAACTTCTTTTTTAACAAACATAATCTTAAATTTTTTTTACTTATTGACATTTCACAGTTTTCTTTTTTCCCTATACAATCTTTTCATTAAATGTTTTTTTTTTAGATTTCATTTGATTTTTTTTTGTTCCTTATATGTTTTTCTTGTTTAATGATTTTCCTTTTATATTTTTTTAGTTGAGTTTTATATTTATATAATTTTTTATTTTAAAATATTTTAGTTTTTAAAGGAGTAATTGTTTTGTTAATTACAGTTTTATTATTTTATTTATTTAAAAATAAATTATCAAAATTAATCATTTTTCTTTTTTAAATATTATTTAAAGTTAAATTTGTTGATCATATTAACTTATTTGATTATATTTATTTATAGTATATTACTGTGTATCCTTTTATTTTTAAATGCAATCTTAACTATGTTTTTTTTTATATAAATATATCATATCCTTAAAACTCATCAAAGTTGTATATTTGAAATTTTAATGATTAAATAATTAAACTAATCAAGTTTTGTTTGTAATTAAAAATTACATATCTTTATTAAATAATTAAATTAGTTAAATTTTTATATTTTATTCTAAATCATCTTGTTTTAAGTTTTTAAGCTTAATTCTTTTATGGATAATTTATGATAATCAAATTATTTTGATTATTATTATTTAAAATATTAATTTTTATTATTTGAATTATTTCCGAGATAATTCAAATACATATTTATATACTTTATTTTAGTGAAATACAATAGTTCTAAATCAATTAAGTATATTTATATAACTAATGAACTATGTTTTGATTGATTTAAAAAATATATCACTTCTAAATAATCAAGAGCTCTTTACATGACTAGCCAGATTAGGCAAAAAAAATTACAAATCTAGCCAATTTCCAAACAATTTACATCAATATTCATCTATTTATAATTAGGAAAAATTGATTAATTAGTATAGCACAATAATACCCCTACCATTATAATTATATCAATTTTCATTAAACCAAAATATAAGGAATTAGCCTTCATTACCTTGAATCTCTCCTCATTTTTAATTATGTATTTTGAACTTCCTTAATTTTCGTACTATTGAAAAAACTCCCCTCAGAATCGTCTTTCACAATCACTCACCGTCACTCACATAAATCTCAGCGAAATCTCTTCCATTCTACAAGTTGTGATTGAGGGTTTTTCGTATTTCATCATGATGCAACATTACTATATTTCATCAAAGTAGTCGAGATTTATTAGCACGTATAATTATTTTACTATTATAATGTACATCAGTATTATAAAGTTCTAAAGAGTAGTACAATTATTGTTTGATAACATTGATGTAAACAACAATAGTATTCCATTTGTAATTGGTATTATGAATATGGGTATACATTTGGGAACATCTAATTCGGCCTTGTTTGTTTAAATATAATAAAATACACATTAACATCGATATTATAATGAATTGAAAACAGTATTATGGATAATTTGACAACAATATTCTGACTAGTCTTTTTGTCTGCATTATACCTTTGTTAAACAATATTATGGATAATTTGACATCAGTATTTTGACTAGTCTTTTTGTCAGCATTATACTTTTGTTAAGTAAGGGTATTACAACTAATTTTTTTTAATTTTTGACTATAACATATTAAACAAACTTAAAAAAATATACATACTCGATAAATTAGGGTGTCGCATACAACTTAATACTTCTGTAATACAATTTGAATATATATGCAAACTCCTTTTTTTTTTTTTTTTTTACAATGTATAGTATGATATAAACTATATAAACTTGAAAGAATGTGTTATTTCGTAATACCCTGGCCCATATAATAGATGTAACACGAGTGCTAATATAATATCATAAAATACAAACGTAATACGTTATTGCAAAATTTTATGAGAAAGAAACAAGTATACATGAGTATTATAACAATACTAAATAAAATAGACAACGGTATATTATGATTATGAACACACATAATTATCTGTGAATACAAATTTAAGACATATAGAAAATGAAAGATTATCTTATTTATTGCAATTTTCATTGACGACAACGACAAGATTTCCAAATAAAGCGTTTGGGAAGAAAATCCATGCAATGTTATTTGTTAATGGAGTGGAGGAAATGAAGAATAAGTAATCGTGAACGACTATAAGTTGAAGATGAATGACTGGATAGCAGAAACTTTTGGATGGTAGGGTAAGCTGTCAATTGATGGTTGTGTAAAGAACAAAAAAACGGTGAGGTGAACGACGGCAAGTCGTAGGTGATTGATGGACAACGGCTTGAGAAGTGGTGAATGACGGTGATTTTTTTTGTGAAAAATTGTATGGGCTTTTGCTGAGAAAATAACCAAGGAAATGAATGTTCACGTGAGGAAATGTGAGATATAAATGGAATTTAAGTTTATGGCAGTTTTAATTATGAAATTGTGCATCAATTAAAAAATTGGTCTCAAATGTAAACTATTAAATTCGACATCTACAAAAATGGAAATTAAAAATATGGAATTCGGGGAGGATAACTTGGGAATTAAAATATAATTTTAATTACATTTAAAAATAGAAAAATAGAATTGTAAATAGTTTGATATTTGAATAGTTTTGTAATAAGTGTCAAAATGTGAATATCTACCTCAATTACTCAATAATCAAACTAGTTAAATTATATTTATTTTAAAATAATATTTCATCAATAAATAAAAAATATATTAAATTATGACTATTATTTAAAAAAAAAAATACTAAATATTTATTTTTATATTTTAAAAAAGAAAATGTATATCTTTCATTGCAATCTCACTAAACATAAATTTATTATCACTTATCTTACCTTCCATTCCCATCAAATATTAACTTAATTTCACTTTTTCTTCTTTCTTATCTCATTCTATCCCTTCCTAACCAAACATGCCCTATATTTTTCTAAAATAAATTGATTATAAAAAACTATTTACTTGAAAGTGCAAACAATAAAATACAAAAATTCAAATAAAAAGCCAACAACAAAAACTCCACGATTATGGGTGCAAAAATCAAAAAATGAAGAATTGAATCTGAATATTAAATCATACACGTGGTCGTCCGTGCGAGCGTATGGATATAAATAATAACGGTTGAAATAATAGGGGAATTGTATTTAAAATTGAAATTAAAAAAAGAAGCAATAAAAGGGAAACTGGTGGGTGGGGTCCACCACCTGTGCCTGCCAAACTCAAATGCCCACAAAAATTCAAATTTTCGCGCCAGCTTCTCTCGCACGTCGTCCACAACACAAAAGCTTCCCCGGGAATTTTCAATTTATTTATATTTGTTTTTTTTCCTTTTCAACGAGGCTTCAATAACAAGGTTTTTTTTTTTTTTTTGCTATATTAATATGGAAGTATCTAATTACCTTTTAAAATATTCAAATGTGATGTAGATGGGGTTTGGATGAATAGTTGTGTGAAAATTTATTTTGAGGAATTAAAAATTGAGATTGTGCTAATAATTTGTTTGGATATGATAGTTTTAATATAATTTTTGAGGAGTATACGCTAATATTTTGTTTAGAAGTTAATTTTATAGATGAGCTGCATAAATGAATGATTTTCAATGAAAATTCATTTTGAGTGATTGAAAATAAATAATTATTTTGAGTGGTTGCAAAAATAAATTTGTATATGTTTTTTTGAAGAGTAATTCTAAATGTTTTGTTGTAACTCTTCACAACATAAAAAATCAAATAACCCTAGATCTTTATGAAAAAATATCAATAAGTGATATAGACACTAATCAATAATTCAAAATTTTTAATTTTATTTGAGATTAGTGAGTGCTCATTATTTAAAAAGTACTTTGATGATTAATTTAAAGTTATACATTAGTTATGGTAATGAAGAAATCATATTTTTTTTTTGTGAAAGATTAAATCATAAGTTTATTCTTGAAGGAAGTTAAAATTTCCTCTTCATAATTTTAAAAATTAAAATTAAATCTATAAATTGAAAAATTAGAATTTAGTTAGGATGATAAGTTATCACTAACAAATTAAATAAGTGTAGTTAATTTTATTGTCCAACCAGTAAGTTAGCTTATATTGACAATGACATATGAATATATAATTTTTAAGCACATTTAATTTGTCATCTATTGTGAAAGTTAATACTATTTCTAGTCTTATAAATTACAAATATTTAATTTTAAGTTAAATGAATTAAATTATTTTTTTTTCAAAATTAAAATTTAATTTAAAAAGTATATTAATATTTGTTCTTATTTAGTTTTATAAATTATAGAGATTCAATTTTATATTAAAGGGTTTATTTTAGGAATATGTTAAAATTGAAAAGTATTGACTATACTAGCAAAAAAAAAAAAAAAAAAAAAAATCAATTTTAATAATAATACTATATTAATACACAATATTATACTAATAACATATAATATTATATTAATAATAAATAGTTATGTATTATTAATAATAAAATAATACTGTATAATAAGTATTAATAATACTGTATTTTTTTATCATAGATGCAAATATTCTTAAATTTGTCTAAATCTGCAATTATTTTGTGAAATTGGACTGTCAAGTACAATATCCCTAAATTAAATGAATTAAATTATAATTTTTCAAAATTAAAATTTAATTAAAAAATTAAATCAGTATTTATTTTTTCGGAAAAAAGAAGTATATTGAAATCATGGGTGGGATCCACCTGATAAAATTAATCACGCTCATTCGAAAAGCCCTAGAAAAAAAAGGTTCCTCCGATTTTACCCTATTTTGCGCGGGAAAATTTCGAACTTTCTGAATTTCCCACCCCCAAATTTCGTAGATTTCCATTTCTCACCCAAAGATTCATAGTCTATATAATCCAATTGTTCTCCTGACCTTATTTCTGCACACAACCTGTTCGACGAAATTCCAATACCCTTTTCTTTGGTTCCTACAAAATCCAATTGTTTTCTCTTCCCTAGTTCTGCACACAACCTGTTCGACGAAATTCCTAGACCCTTTTTCTTCTATTTCTTATACAATCCAATTGTTTTCTCGACTTTCTTTGTGCACACAACCTGTTCGACGAAATTCCTAGGCTAGTTACTTGTTGCTAAGATGTATGTGGTGAAGAGAGATGGGCGTCAAGAGGCAGTGCACTTCGACAAGATCACTGCCCGTTTGAAGAAGCTTAGTTATGGCCTTAGCAGCGACCACTGCGACCCGGTTCTGGTGTCCCAAAAAGTTTGTGCCGGCGTTTACAAGGGTGTTACCACTAGCCAACTTGATGAATTGGCTGCCGAAACTGCCGCTGCCTTGACCGCTAATCACCCTGACTATGCTTCTGTGAGTTTCTTCACCGATTTATACGATCTGGGGTCTCTTCAATTTTGTGTCTATGGATTTTGTTGTGGTTGTTCTTGTCGATCTTAGTTTTTTTGTTTGACTTTTCACTTTCGTTGTTTGATTATGATCTTGTTTAGGGGTTTGGTATTTAGAGGGTACATGGTCCTTGGTTGGGTTGATGTTATTATTATTTGGATCAATCCAAAAATTTTGTTTGGTCAATTTGCCCATCTTATGTATTAGATCAACTTAACTCAATTCATATATTGTTGTTTTGGGTTTAATTGTTGTATTGTGTTGTGCGTAATTCCTATTTTTTAAGCATATATTGTTAATTATCATAGTTTTGGTTGATTTGTGTTTAAAACGTCAAATATTGGTCTATTTAAGAATTACCCGACCCTAATATAATTATAAACCCAACTCTAACAGTTTGTGTTTTTTTTTTGTACACCCCTAGTTTGTATGTCATGGGTCGATGGATCTAAGATTATAGATATATGAATATTACATATCTGTCCTTCTTTTGTGGGACAAAAGTTCAATGAAGGACTTTGGGTGGTTGCCAAAGGAGTTACGTTTTGATTTGCTATATATATATTTTTTGTTTGTTTTATCCAGTTGGCTGCAAGAATTGCTGTTTCAAATCTGCACAAGAACACAAAGAAGTTGTTCTCGGAGACGTAAGTTTTATGTATTCTGTTACTTCCATTGATGGTTTCTTTACAGCATAGAATTTAAATGATTTTTATTATATGATTACTTGTAACAATTTTCTTACTTGTCGTGGTGTTTAGTATCAGAGATATGTATGCCCATGTCAGTGAAAGATCAGGACAAAAGGCTTCTCTCATAGCTGATGATGTTTATGAAATAATCATGAAGGTAATTTTTTCTTTCCTGTATATTAATATCGTTATTGTGAAATTAATGTAGGGCTTCTTGAATGGATGGAAGCCCACATGTTCAAGTTTGTTTTATTTTATTGTGGATGTTGCTTTTGCATTTTCTTTGATCATTTTTATCGGTTGATACTAAGTGAATTATAAGATTTTTTAGAGCTTAATTAATGAAATTATGTTCCTTTTGTTATGTTTGCAGAATGCTGCTCGTTTGGATAGTGAGATCATATATGACCGTGATTTTGAATATGATTTCTTTGGTTTCAAGACCTTGGAAAGGTCATACCTTCTGAAAGTTCAGGGGAAGGTTGTGGAGAGGCCTCAACATATGTTAATGAGGGTTGCTGTTGGTATTCACAAGGATGATATTGATTCTGCAATCAAAACATACCACACTATGTCTCAGCGGTGGTTTACTCATGCGTCTCCTACCCTTTTTAACTCTGGAACCCCAAGGCCCCAAGTAAGTTTTGAGTTCATTGATATCTATTATTTAAAAGAACTGCTAATCATAGTTTATATTCTTGATATTATATAATTTTGACTTTGGGAATGATTTTCATGGGCTTTCTTGTTCATATGTCAGCTTAGCAGCTGTTTCCTTATATGCATGAAGGAGGATAGTATAGAAGGCATATATGATACCTTAAAAGAGTGTGCTGTTATTAGCAAATCAGCTGGTGGTATTGGTGTTTCCATTCACAATATTCGTGCCATGGGCAGTTATATTTGTGGAACAAATGGGACATCTAATGGGATTGTGCCTATGCTGCGGGTTTTCAATGATACTGCTCGATATGTTGATCAAGGAGGAGGCAAGAGGAAAGGTAGGATGTCGATTGAGTCTTGTTATGTTTTATATGGTCAATGTTTTCATCTTGACATCATAATTGCCACTTGCAGGGGCTTTTGCTGCATACTTGGAGCCATGGCATGCTGATATATCTGAGTTTTTGGATCT
Source organism: Sechiopsis laciniata (assembly GCA_037833695.1). Classification (NCBI taxonomy): domain Eukaryota; kingdom Viridiplantae; phylum Streptophyta; class Magnoliopsida; order Cucurbitales; family Cucurbitaceae; genus Sechiopsis; species Sechiopsis laciniata. The sequence goes on from JBBMKA010031416.1 coordinate 19,163, forward strand.
CAGAAAGAACCATGGAAAAGTAATTACTTTTTGCTTATTTGTTGTGGAAATTATGCAACATTTTAATCATTCAGTCTTAAGACTAGTCTTCTAATTTAGGGTATACAGATTAAATAAGCAATTGTTAAATCTCTAAAATATTTTTAACTGTTTTTTACTTAGGAGGAGCACCGGGCTCGAGATCTATTTTATGCTCTTTGGATACCTGATCTTTTCATGGAAAGAGTCCGTAGTAATGGAGAATGGTCATTATTTTGTCCTAATGAGGCCCCAGGTTTGGCTGATTGTTGGGGTGAGGAATTTGAGAAGCTTTATGCTGGATATGAACAGCAGGTAAATACACTGTTACAGAGTTGATTTTTGAAACTCTATAGGTAACTTTGGTCTGTCTTGTATTCATTGTGCATTGTTTGTAATTTCATGTAGGGAAAAGCCAGAAAGGTTGTTAAGGCACAGAACCTTTGGTTTGAAATATTAACATCTCAGATTGAAACAGGAACCCCTTACATGTTGTTTAAGGTATTGAACTACCATGATTTGTTAGTAGTTTTGACACTTGTGTAATGTGTAGCTTATTTATCTTCTCTTTTTCTATCTTTAGGATTCTTGTAACAAGAAAAGCAATCAGCAGAATCTTGGAACCATCAAGTCCTCTAATTTATGTACAGAAATTATTCAATATACAAGCCCAACAGAGACAGCTGTTTGTAATCTTTCATCAATTGCTCTACCTCGTTTTGTCAGAGAGAAGGTGGGTTACACTAAACACCTGTTATTATGTGCAGCACAACTTTGTCATTTGTTATTGGGCTTCATTTACTCAGATTGCTTCATACTATTTTTAAACTGCAGGATGTTCCAATGGAATCTCACCCATCTAAGCTTGTTGGTAGCAGAGGTTTCAAGAATCGATACTTTGATTTTGAAAAATTAGCTGAGGTACTATTTTTTGTTCATGTTTTTTTTTTGTTTGTTTTATTTATCATTCTGAAGTTGTGTACTCTTCTTTCTCATTTGAATAACTTGGTTATTTACTACTTGTGTAATTAGATAACTGCTCTAGTGACAACAAATCTGAACAAGATAATTGATGTCAATTACTATCCTGTTGAGACTGCTAGAAGGTCAAATCTTAGACACAGACCCATTGGTATTGGGGTTCAGGGTCTTGCGGATGCTTTCATTTTACTTGGCATGCCATTTGAATCGCCCGAGGTAATAATTTTTTAGCTTTACGTCTGCATTTAGCCGCTTACATTCAACTAAAACTTGTCCATATGGTAACAAATGCCAGGCTCAGCAATTGAACAAAGATATATTTGAGGCCATTTACTACAATGCTCTTAAAACTTCTAGTGAGATAGCTGCAGTGGAGGGCCCCTATGAAACTTATGCTGGCAGTCCTATTAGTAAGGTATGTAACTTGTAAAGATCAGTTTCCTCAATAGGAATTAAATAGACTTTTATAGAAACAAAAAATCTGTATTGCAGTTTTTTCATTTCCACGACTTCTGATCTGCTGAATATGTTTCATGACATTTATTTATGATACTAACAAATGCTATGCTGTAAGTTTGAAATATGTATTTTCTTACATGGGCCCTTATATTTTCAGGGAGTTTTGCAGCCTGACATGTGGGGTGTAACTCCTTCAAAGCGATGGGATTGGGATTTGCTCAGGGAACAGATTGCTAAAAATGGGGTTAGAAATTCACTTCTGGTGGCACCAATGCCAACTGCTTCTACCAGCCAAATTCTTGGAAACAATGAGTGCTTTGAGCCATACACTTCTAACTTCTACAGCCGCAGAGTTCTAAGGTCTCCTTTTCAGTTTGATCTTTCTCTAGCCTTTTATAACAATGCATTTTTCTAAAGTATATTTATGAAATATCTGGGTGAACTTATGCGTAACTAGACTATTCTCATGAGACATTGTATGATTCTACAATATTTGGATGTAGAAGAAATTTGTAGTAAATTAATGCACATTTTCTTTACTTGTATTCTAATATCTTTTTTCCCATCCTCCAGTGGTGAATTTGTTGTTGTGAACAAACATCTCCTACATGACTTAACAGAGATGGGTTTGTGGACTCCTGCATTGAAGAACAAAATTATCTCTCAGAATGGCTCAGTCCAGAAGATTCAAGAAATCCCTGATGATCTAAGAGCTATTTACAAGTATGATAGTCTTCCTTGCATTTCCACTCATTTTGCCCTTGATGTTGATTTGTCCTTCTGACTTGTTCCTAATGTAATGAACTCAGAACTGTTTGGGAGATCAAGCAAAAGACATTGGTTGACATGGCGGTTGATCGAGGATGTTACATTGACCAGAGCCAAAGCCTCAACATTCACATAGAACAACCAAATTTTGGAAAACTCACTTCCTTGCACTTCTATGCATGGTCCAAGGTATTTTATCTTTTCTCCACTGTTGTAAAACATTCAACTGAAATTTTGTCATGGTCACATTCATCTTAACATCATCCTGCATTTGGCACTCCAATTTGATTAATTTTTCTGTTTTGTTACCTACCTATATGAAGGGATTGAAGACAGGAATGTATTATCTACGAACAAAAGCCGCATCCGACGCCATCAAATTTACAGTCGATACATCAATGCTAAAGCAGGTATTATATAGTTCAAACTGTTTGTTTCACACACTGCCATGGCTACATCATATAATCAAATTCCATTGCTGGTTTTTCTTAGCAGGAAAAAGCTGAGGAGGAAGATGAAAGTACAAAAATGGCACAGATGGTTTGTTCTTTGACAAATCGCGATGAGTGCATGGCCTGTGGAAGTTAGACATGGCTTGCAAAAAAGCTTTTGCTACAAAAGGATTGTTGAACTACTGTAGTGAAATTTTAGCTAGCTATAGTATAATTAAAATTTGCTGTACAGTTTTATTTTGTTGTTTGTAATTCATGGCTACCTTGTAAGATGGATGGTTGTTTTCTCTTATAAATAATATAAGTACTTTTCTGGGTAGGAACCAATATGTTGATTCTATATTTTTTAGATTGTATTGTAGTGGAGGAAAAAGTTTTTCTTTTACTTCCATTATCTTTCAATTTTATTTAATTTGAGTAAATGGTTATGATAAAGAAATTTAAAATTGTATAAAAATTGCCAACTAAGGGTGTATTTGGGGCCATAGTGATGAGTTATATCAGAATAGTTATTAAACTATATGTAGTTTTAGTTTTGGGACTAAGCCATGAATTATCATACTTGTCAAAGTTTAGTTTTACTTTGAACTTTCGTCTATATTGATGCCATATTTAAGATTAATAGATTCAAACTTGCAATTTCTTGATTGATATCAATATATTCATGTTATGTTTGTCAACAATAATATTATATGTTATGTGCTAATTTTGGTGTCGATAAGAATTAAGTTCAATTAATATGATGTATGACTTGATCATGTAAAACAATGATAAATTTAGGTGTAACTAATTGAGCCACATTAAAGATTTGAAAATTTGAATTTATGAAACATATTTAAAGTTTGAGAACTTGAATTTACAAGTGATCTTAAGGTCAAGGATACATGTCAATCATATTCGATATGTGTTAGTTCTATCAAACAAATTGAGACTCCAACAACCAAATTAATATTTTAACCATCTTTTGTAAAATGTGTAGTTTTCCAAAACTAAACCTCTTGGGGGTGTTTGTTTGCTGAATTTTGGGAAAATTTAGAAATGAGTATTTATTTATAATTAACTATTTATTATTCATCTTTTGTCATTCATTTTTAACTACAAAAAATAAATTTTTTTTTTTATTACAAATTCACATCTAAACTTGTGTTTAACTCATCTATAAAAATATACACATTCAAACGAATTTTAGTTGCAACTCATCAAATTTTTAATTTGTCAAAATAACCGCTCAATATAAATTCTTAAACTAACTTATCATCCAAACACTTTTGTGTTATTTAAAAAAAAAAAAAAAACTATTTTGGAGGATATTTTGGGAATTATCACTCGCATTTGTGGTTGGGCCGAAGTCGAAGCCCAATTGTTTGTCTCCACTCCATTTTCGCTCCTTCTTCTTCATTGAATCAAAAACCCCAAAACCAAACTTAGGGGTTTTTCATTTTTGTTCGAGCTCTGTCTCTGCTCTCGATCCGCCACCAACAATGACGAAGTTCAGAAAACTAGGTCGTCCTACAGCTCACCGGATGTCTATGCTCAGGTTCCCAATTTCTTTCACAAACTCATAATTTACGTTTTTATGCCCAAAATTTTAATATTCATCTTCTTCTTTCGGCAGAACAATGGTTTCTCAGTTGGTGAAGCACGAGCGCATTGAGACTACTGTTGCTAAGGTATTCATATGCTTTACTGCAACGGCAATGGCTTTTTTTAAAAAAAAATTTTTTGAATAATAATTTTGAGATCTCGATGTTTAATTTAGCTAAAATTGTGTCCCCAACGGGTGGGGTGGTGGTCGAAAGCTTGGGGGTGTTTGACCTAGTGACAGGTGTGGTTAACCCAGGTATAGTGGAGCGAAGCTTCGATTTCCTGTTTTCCAAAAAGATGAGAAAAATTTAGCTGAAATTGTAATTTCTAAATGATGCCGTAAGCTTTTGTTTTCTCCCATTCTGTTTCATTGTTTGACTATTTATCTTATTAATGTTTTCCCTTTATCCCAATGATTTCTTTATTTCTCGTACTGTAATTGTAGGTTTGTTGCATAGTAAATCGATATATATGTGTAGGTTAAACAATTTTTATGCTTTGTATTGTTTAAATTGAGTGCCTTGTTGGTAGAGGTTGAGGTTTTCAAGATATGTTCCTTTGGAGATCTCAGATTCGAAACCAATGAGTGAGTTTAATTGTAAAATCTCTAATTGTCTCCTTAGTTCGGGGATTGGGAAAAGCGTGGTTTTCCCAGGATATGTTGTGGGGCAATGCTCACATTCTGGGTCATAAAAAGAGTCTAGATTTTGATTTTTCTCAGGTTAGTTAGATATATGCTTAGACCTTTTCTCTTGGTTCTCGAACTTCCTCTTCTGTTCTTTCAAATTGTAAGACCCAGTTTCCCGTTGAAGAATATGTAGCAATCAAGTAGATATTTTGGATTTACGATTTAGCACTAGGGGTGATTTCGGTTCGGTTTTTGTCGGTTTTGTGCCAAACCGACAACCGAACCGATATCTTCGGTTTTCTAAA